>CM054138.1:80424870-80429870 GCA_028751875.1 Rapana venosa | reverse complement strand
GGAGAGAGAGAGAGATGAGAGAGAGAGAGAGAGAGAGAGAGAGAGGAGGAGAGAGAGAGAGAGAGAGGCGAGGAGAGAGAGAGAGAGAGAGAGATAGAGCCAGCGAGAGAGAGTGAGAGAGAGAGAGAGAGAGAGAGAGAGAGAGAGAGAGAGAGAGAGAGCAAGAGAAAGAGAGATAGAGAGAGAGTGAGAGAGAGAGAGTGAGAGAGAGAGAGCGAGAGAGAGATAGAGAGAGAGAGAGAGTGAGAGAGAGAGAGAGAGAGAGTGAGAGAGAGAGACTGACACTGACACTGACACTGATAAAGAAGGTAGTTTATTGCCATCAACGCTACAGTGCTATTGGCAAGAAGCACAAAATAAACTCCTGTATTGGAGATTGACAGGGCACTGGGGGAAAAACAACAAGAACACAGAGAGAGAGAGAGGAGAGAGAGAGAGAGAGAGAGAGAGAGAGAGAGAGAGAGAGAACAGACAGCAGACAGACAGACAGACAGACAGAGACAGAAATAGACAGAGAGAGAGAGAGGAGAGAGAGAGAGAGATAGGCAGACAGACAGACAGAGATAGAGACACAGAGAAAGAGAAAGATATTAAAAGACAAAGGCCTGAGGTAGACCAAAAATGAAGAGAGCCAGAAGAAGACCCAGTCAGTGGCACACATGGAAAATCCACCCAGGGACCAGGACAGCAGAGCTGCACACAACTCTTGCTCTCTGGACCAGTTCATAATGTGTCAGTGTCAGACTTGCTGAAGCGGAAAATGAGGTCACAGCCAGACTTGGGGAAAGAGAGAGGGTGTAGGTGTGGAGGGGAGGGGGGGGGGGGGGGAGGGGGGGGAAAGGGGCGGAAATGGGAGTGCTGGAAGAGGGGAGTGGAAACTGGCAGCACGTGCTGTGCAAGACGTGTGTGTGTGTGTGCAATCAGCTCTGCTGGTTTGTGGTTGGGCTGATTGTGATGCTGTGTGTTAATGTCATGTTCAGTTTTTGGTGCCATGTAAAGGATTTGGTCTGAATTGTTTTGTTGGTGTCATCATCATAGGTTGTTTCTGTTTTGTTTTGCTTAAGTCTATGATGTCATCATTGAAGTCAAAGCAAGTAGAAATGCTTTAATTATGTCATGAAGGTCAAATGCACAGTACAACACTGATGGGCAAAGAGTTAGGATAAATACCATAAGGTTGGACATGCATACATTGAATGATAGTTGTATCTAATCCTCATCATCATCACCATCACCATCATCATCGTTGTCATCATCGTATCATCATTACATTTTCTCCCCTGTGTTATTGTTATTGTTTTTTTTATGCGATTTGATTTTCTTTATACTTATGTGGGGGTGTTTTTTTTGTTTTTTTAAGAAGTGAATGCTTTTCTTCTTCTGCATCGTATGTCTTATTCTTACTCTTTTATTTTATTTTGCTCCAACTCTTATTGTTTTAACTTTTATTGTTTTTCTGGCCCTTGTTCTTACCAGTCTTGTTTGTCTGATTCTTGTTCTGTTTTGTTTAATGTACATTTGAGTCTTTGTCCCTTTCTTATTAAATGTCCTTAAGACTCTCCTTCACAGTGTGTCAGCTGTAGATTTCAGTAATATGCCTGGTTATCGGCACCTTTTCCTACATCATCAAATCTACCATTGTAACACCCATTGTTCTCTTTTCATTATCTCTCAAACACTCGAATCTAGAACACAGGAAAAACAGGCCTGTGCACTAAAAGCAGACGAAAGCAAGAGAGATTGAACATGGGGAGTGACATAACAGTTTAAAAAATATTTTAATCAACTTATATTAATATTCCATGATACTGTCACTCGAGTCTTTGCAGTTGTCAACAACAACGTTTGTCTTTTCTGTATTGTGTGTGCCTTGAAAAATTCGTTACTGCTCCATAATTCACTGTGGAGACGGGATACCCTTGTGGTTAGAGCATTGTTCTGGTATCAGATGACGGAGGTTTCAGCCACCTCTAGACGCCTGTTCAAGGGGATGTTTTTCTGCTGGAGTTAACATCAGTGCCAACTCCACTCCCCCCAAAAGTCCTTCGGATAAGACTATAAACCAAAGTCCTGTGTGTAAACGCATGCAGAATATCATCTGCACATGTTACAAATCTGTTCTGCCTTTCAGAAGAGTAGGCCATTGTGTGCCAGTGGAAACAGGTGACAAAATGTACAAAAGCCTTATGCACACAGGGAATGGATATAAAAAGCACAGGAGTGCTTGTTCATTATCCTCAAAATAAAAGACTATGAATTGATTAAAACAGCAACATCTACAACAACAAAACAAAAAGCAACAACAACAATAACAACAACAACAACAACAAAAAAAACAACAACAACAACAACAAGTGTAGTTTGCTGTGTGGTAGCTGTCAAAGGCGGCAGCTCTGTGCTGGACCCAGCATGCTGACTTGTTGGACAAACCTGTCCTTCCTGTCTTGCCCATGTCTGTTGAGCCATGCTGTGGTCATTACTCTGCCTGGTCTCTGCCCTAGAATCTGGTAGGGGGGCCGGAGGTGTGTGTGTGTGTGTGCGTGTGTATGTGTGTGTGTGTGTGTGTGTGTGTGTGTGTGTGTGTGTGCTGTGTATGTGTGTGTGTGTGTGTGTTGTGTGTATGTGTGGTGTGTGTGTGTGCGTGTGTATGTGTGTGTGTGTGTGAGAGAGAGAGAGAGAGTTTGTATTTGTATGTGTGTGTGTGAGAGAGAGGGATTATAATTATGTGTGGCTGAGAGAGAGAGAGAGAGAGAGAGAGAAGAGAGAGAGTGTGTGTGTGTGTGTGTTGTGTGTGTGTGTGTGTGTGTGGTGTGTGTGTGTGTGTGTGTGTGTGTGTGTGTGTGTGCGAGATAGAGATAGAGTGGTGTGTGTGTGTGTGTGTATGTATGTGTGTGTGTGTGTGTGTGTGTGCATGAGTGCGTGGGTGCTCGCGTATGCACCTGTGTTTGTGTGTGTGCACGCACAAAATGAAAAAATCAGATTGTCGTGAGAATTTAATAGGAAATTCCAATTTTTGTAACATGCTGAAATGTTTATGAATTTGATTTGTTTGTTAAATCGTGCAGGTCTAATCTTAAAGTGTGTATCTAGCATAAGATAGATAGATAGATAGATAGATAGATAGATAGAGAGAGAGAGAGAGAGAGAGAGAGAGAGAGAGAGAGACAGACAGACAGACAGACAGACAGACAGAGACAGAGACAGAGATAGAGCAGCGAGGGAGCACAATGTCATTAAATCTGTTAATACCACCATCATGATAATCAATCAGGGAAAATTCATTTATTGTCATAAAAAAGTTGGAATGTCCTAGTTTACTTTTTAACAGATTGCTGATTTTATCCAAAGAACGTGTGTCCTAATGGTTGTCTCATGGGAAGTTTTTTGTTTAATAACATGATTGTGTTAACAACCTAACAATTCTGAGTGTTTCTGGGGACAGATGTGATGATTTTAGATAATCCTGAGGAATAGGTGCCATTACCATTGGCTATATGGGGTTATATTTAACATCTTCTTGATATTTCTTGATCTGTTATTGGCTGCAAAGCATCTTGATTCTAGAAAGTCATGAAGATTTCTGTCTTCATGAAAGGGAGGTCCTGTTGTGATTCCAGAAGGTTCTGAAACCTTTCCTTGACTGTGACTTGTCAGATTATGTATTTTTAAAAAAGATGTTTTGACATAAAAATCTGTAAGCAACTGAGCATTTCTTTGCAGGATGGGAAGGTGAAAGTGTAAAAGGGGAAAGATTGTGAATGAGGGTTTGAAGTGACAGTTTAAGCAGAAAGTGTAAAGAAGTTGGTAATAGTTGAGGTCCCGTGTGTTACACAAAATTATTTAGTGCACTTAAAAGAAACCACGGCAACAAGAGAGTTGTTCTTGACAAAATTCTGAAGAAAAAACCTCTGATAGGGAAACAAATACAGTTGCAGACAAGAAAAGAAAAAAATGGGTGGCGCTGCTCATGTGGCGACCTATTGTCCCCAGGGAGAGCAGCCCAATTTCATGCAGAGAAATCTGCCCTGACCTAAAGTGGTATAAATAAACAAATAAACAAATAAACGAATAAATAAATATCCATTTAATTTTTTTGTTGAACAAATTTCTGAATGTTAAAAGCTACATCTTCATGTTGAAAACACAGTTTGAACAGTGGACGCTGTTTGTAGATTTGTCCATGAAAGTAAAAACTAAAAATCAAATTTGAATCCTGAGTGGACCATTGCTCTGACTGGATGGGGCTCAGCAATGATGAAAATCAACTTTTGTCATTATTTCGGTCAATGCTTGTACCCACTGATGTATATTCAATACATAAGTTTGATTTTTTTAGAGCCATGGTGCTTGTCAGTTAATCTTACAATGTTGTCTGGACAAAGGAAACAAAAAAGCAACACAAACACACACACTTACTTAGTCACACATATCCAGGCACACCCACACACATGCACTCCCTCCCCCCCCCCCCCACACAAGAAAACTAAAGTGGAAACAGTAAGAAAATTTGCCAGATAAGGAAGGTATAGACTAAAGACATAAACAAAATTAGACTCTGGAAATGAAGGGAGACAGGCTGGAAAAGATAAAAGAACAGAAATATTTTAGGAAAACAAGCATAGGGAAGTGGGGGTGGGAGAGGGAGGGAGAAGTTATTCAGAAAAGGCAAGTGTGCTAATTTAAAAACTGATTGAACACCCAAATAGCAGTACACAACTTTTCTTTTTGACACACATTTCAGCTGTCAGACTTGCTGAAGCGGAAAATGAGGTCACAGCCAGACTTGGGGAAAGAGAGGGGTGTAGGTGTGGACAGGGGGGGGGGGGGTGCTGGAAAAGGGCAGTGGAAACTGGCAGCACGTGCTGTGCAAGACGTGTGTGTGCAATCAGCTCTGCTGGTTTGTGCTGGATTGATTTTGATATGGAGTGGTACACTGTTGTTATATCATAAGGTAAAAGCAGCACCTAGCAAACTGAAGGCAGAGAAAAGGAGGAGGGAAG
>CM054138.1:80409870-80417370 GCA_028751875.1 Rapana venosa | reverse complement strand
ATTGTCATTGGCAGTAGTTTGAATGGGAATTTTATTTCTTTTGATTTGATATATTGTTCTAAATAATGGAGATCATTTTCATTTGACTTGTCATTTGATATTACTTTGTCGGCAATGTTTGAGAAGTGGTTGTTCAATTCATCAGCTGATATATCTTTAACTGTCTGTTGACTTTTTGATATAGGTTTATTACATAATGTATTGATGGCTTTCCATACTTGGCGAGAGTCGGTAGTTGTAATTAACAACTTTTGAATGTAATCACGTTTTGATTTGCGTTTTAGTGAAGTTACTTTGTTTCTTTGTGCCCTGAACTGCTCATTTGAACCATGTGTTTTCAAATAGTCTCTTAGGTGTATTTCGGATTCTATGTCTTTTGTTATCCAAGGTGGTTTGATTTTTTCTTGAACTCTTTTTTTTATGAAAGGGGCGTGTTTGTCGTATACTGAAGTAAATGTCCTAATCCAAAATTCAGCAGCTTCATCAGGGTCTCTGATTTGGTATATGTCATGTAATGGCGAGTTTGTCAAGTCTGAAAGGAAATCTTGCTCGTTAAAGTTTTTAAATTTCCTGTAAAAAATAGTTTTATGCCCTACTTTAGGTATTTTGATACGATTTTTAAACCAAGTAAAGCACACTGGATTATGATCACTGCATCCACATGAGGGAGCACATACTTCTGTTATGTGTTGTTTTGTAGTAGTGTAGATATGATCTATTAATGTTCTAGAGTTATTTGTTATCCGAGTTGGTCTATCTATTAGTTGATCTAGGCCAAACATAGTAATGTTGTGGCTCCATTTTGGTTTAGGTTTTAATGTGTGTGAGTGTGTATGTGTGTGTGTGTGTGTGTGTGTGTGTGTTCACACGCAGAGAGACAGAAGAGAGAGAGAGTGTGTGTGTGTGTGTGGTGTGTGTGTGTGTGTGTGTGTGGAGTGTGTGAGTGTGTGTGTGTGAGTGTGTTCACAGAGAGAGAGAAGAGAGAGAGAGAGAGAGTGTGTGTGTGTTGTGTGTGTGTGTGTGTGTGTGTGTGTGTGTGTGTGTGTGTGTGTGTGTGTGTGTGTGTGTGTGTGTGTGTGATGGATAATGCAATACCTGTCACTTTCACATTCTTTAAAAGTGTGCGCACAAATTATCAGAAACTTTCCTACATCAATCAGTGGTTTAAAAAAAAGTAAAACTGCACTTTTGGATTAATAAAACCCCACCGTAATCAGATCAAGTCTATCTTTTGACTAGCAAGTTTAGAGTGAAAGTTTGTAAAAATACCAGGTCAAATCATGTGCAAACCCGCCAGTGCCTCGTTTCAGCTAATGAATACAGTAATATGAGTTGTCAGATCGAATTTATTAGGACAGAAGAATCTGTAATTCTTGTAAAGGTTAATAAATTGCAGAAAGACACCAACAGACTTGACATGCACTCGAAGCTTTCGCAGTGCTCTGTGCAGATGGTTCAGTAGTTGTACATTATTGTGGTGTATTGTATTGTGGTGTATTGTATTGTATTGAGTTGTATTGTATTGTGTTGTTGTATTGTATTGTGTTGTGTTGTCTTGTATTGTGTTGTCTTGTGTTGTGTTGTGTTGTATAGTGTTGTGTTGTGTTGTCTTGTATAGTGTTGTGTTGTCTTGTATTGTGTTCTGTTGTGTTGTATTGTATTCTGTTGTCTTGTGTTGTATTCTGTTGTATTATATTGTGTGTTGTATTGTGTTGTATTGTATTGTGTTGTGCTGTCTTGTCTTGAATTGTATTGTATTGTGTTGTGTTGTATTGCTTTGTATCATATTGTGTTGTATTGTGTTGTATTATATTGTGTAATGTTGTCTTGTCTTGTATTGTATTTATTGTATTTTTTCTTTCCTCGGCTAGAGCTCTGAGGTTCACCAATGGTGAGGATTTATGCGTATGGGACCGTCACCCTCCCCCCTCCCCCCACCCCACCACTACCATCATTTGGGTAGCCGCATTCCGACTTCGGGGATGGTGTCTAGAGACAACACCTGCGTGCATGCTGTTTTTTTCTTCTTCTGTTATCCGTTCCTACAGGCACACATTGCCCTACTCTTCCCAAAGGCAGAACGGTTTTTTGATGTGTGTGCACGAAGTTCTGGATGTGTTCGCATACCGGGCCTTGATTTATAGTTTCATCCGAAGAACCGTGTTGTATTGTATTGTATTTATATGTTGTTGTATTGTATTTTATTGTATCATGTCTGTCTGTCTGTTTGCTTGTTTGTCTGCCTGTCTATCTGTCTGTCTCTCTGTTTCTGTCTGTCTCTCTCTCACGCTCGCTCGCTCGCTCTCTCTCTCTCTCTCTCTCTCTCTCTCTCTCTCTCTCTCTCGCTCCTCCTTCCCTCTCTTTGCATTTTAAAAATGTTCATGTTATTGTCAATTCTGTTTGATGCTTACTCTCTTTCTCTTCCTCTCCTTCCTCTTTTCTTTCGTCTTCTTCTCCGTTTCTTTCCTGCTTACCCTACCCTTCCCTCCCCCCCCCCCCCCCCCCCCCCCCCCCCCCCCTCTCCTCTCTCTCTCTCCTCGCACTCAGCCTCTTCCTTTTCCTGTTTTTAAGCCATTTTCGGTCGTTGCAACCTTGTAAATTATATAGCATCACGCCCAGTTTTACAACAGCTGCATGACTGTCTGTCTGTCTGTCTGTCTGTCTGTCTCCCTCTCTCTCTCTCTAGTATTGAAGGCTAAGGTCGATGTACAGTAAAAGTCTGAAGTCTGAACTCTCTCTCTCTGTCTCTCTCTCTCTCTCTCTCTCTCTCCTCTCTCTCTCTCTCTTTCTCTCTCTCTAGTATTATAGGCTAAGGTCGATGTACAGTAAAAGTGTGAACTAACTCTCTCTCTCTCTGTCTCTGTCTCTCTCTCTCTCTAGTATTGTAGGCTAAGATCAATGTACAGTAAAAGTGTGAACTAACTCTCTCTCTCTCTGTCTCTGTCTCTCTCTCTCTCTAGTATTGTAGGCTAAGATCAATGTACAGTAAAAGTCTGAACTCTGAACTCTCTCTCTCTCTCTCTCTCTCTCTCTCTCTCTCTCTCTCTCTCTCTCCTAGTTTGTATCCTTGCCCCCCTTTCTGTCTCTTCTTGTTTCGTTGTTCAGTGTCTGTCTCTTTCTGTCTGTGTCTTTGTCTGTCTACTTGTCCCCCTGTCTGTCTCTTTCTGTCTGTGTCTTTGTCTGTCTACTTGTCAGCCTGTCTGTCTCTTTCTGTCTGTTTCTTTGTCTGTCTGCTTGTCAGCCTGTCTGTCTCTTTCTGTCTGTGTCTTTGTCTGTCTACTTGTCCCCCTGTCTGTCTCTTTCTGTCTGTGTCTTTGTCTGTCTGCTTGTCAGCCTGTCTCTCTTTCCTCTGTGTTGTTGTGAAAACTGGTGTTGTTGTTGTTGCTGTTGTTTTAAGTAGCGATTTCTCCTGCTGATGTTGTTGATGTTGTTCTTGTTACTGCGGTTATTGTTGTTGTTACTGCTGCTGTCCTGCGATTGTTCTTGTTGTTGTTTATCATCATAACTGTTGTGGTCACCATCTTTGAAAGTGATAGCAATGATCACAAAGTCAACGGTACATATTATTGTTTATCAATATGACAAATATAATCGCAGCTATTTAAAAAAAAACATTTTAGGAAGTAAAGAAGGAGAAGGATGAGTAAAAGGAGAAGAAAAAGAAGGAGGAGGAGGAGGAACTCAGAACTCGAAACGTTTAATGTGCCAGGACATGAGGTTTAGAACATCTTGAAAGCAAAACAAACTAAAGTAAAACACTTCACACTCATTTGACAACAATTTTAAGGTTGCATGCATAGATCAATCTTATGCACTCTCTCTCTCTCTCTCTCTCACACTTCCTCTCTGATAAGAAGAAGAAGAAGAATTGCGAAGAAGAAGAAGAAGAAGAAGAAGAAGACTTGCGAAGAAGAAGAAGAATTGCGAAGAAGAAGAAGAAGAATTGCGAAGAAGAAGAAGAAGAAGAAGAAGAAGAAGAAGAAGAAGAAGAAAAGAAGAAGAAGGTGATTATGATGATGATGATGGTGATGATGATGATGATGGTGATGATGATGATGATGATGACGACGACGACGACGAAATAGGTTTTTTAATTAAAAAAAAGCAACAGCAGCAACAACAAAAACAACAATGACAATTCAGCAATCATCTCTCTGAAGAGTTAGATAACAAAAATGTTTTCCAAAGCATCATCTACAAAAACCACACACCAGCAGAGCTGATTGCACACACACTAAGTCTTGCACAGCACGTGCTGTCAGTTTCCACTCCCCTTTTCCAGCACCCCATTTCCCGCCCCCCCCCCCACCCCCCCTCCTTCTCCACACCTACACCCCTTTCCTTCCCCAAGTCTGGCTGTGACCTCATTTTCCGCTTCAGCAAGTCTGACACTGACACATTATGAACTGGTCCAGAGAGCAAGAGTTGTGTGCAGCTCTGCTGTCCTGGTCCCTGGGTGGATTTTCCATGTGTGCCACTGACTGGGTCTTCTTTCCTGGCTCTCTTCATTTTCAGCCTACCTCAGGTCTTTGTTTTTCATGACAAACATTCTTATTCCTATCTCCAAGCTCCACTCCCCTACCCCCCTACCCCACCCCCACCCCCGTTTAATTCTCATGCCCGTTCTTTGTTGTAAGCTATATCTCTCATACCTTGCTTTCTACTCTCTTCTGATGTGAACAGTTTCTATTTTTTGCTCTAACAGCTTTGTCAGACTATCTTATGAGATTTTCTTTTCCTGATCAAGTTCCTTGGTGTTGCAATCTGATTCTGGTACACAGTGCTGCAAAAGCTTTCATTGTCTGATGCCATCCATGTGTCTTTCTGTACATCTGTTTGAATCATTTGTTTTTATCTGTTGTTCTCTTTTTCTGTCTGTCTGCTTCTGTTTTTCTATGTCAAGAAATCTTCAATCCTCTGCAATCTTGTTGCTTCTAAACCTGTCACCCACAGAGACCATAATGGGGCTGTCACTTTGTCAATTTTTTAATCTCAGATTAAAACTGTGCAACTATATACATATTAAAACAGGGTTTAAAAACTACTCTACTGAAGTCAAGAAATTAAATTTTTAGTTTATGTTTGTGAAATGATGTTTAACTGGTAAAACTGCCAGCACTGTACAGTGGTTAGTGCCATGGGTTATAGACTGGAAGGTCACGGGTATAAATTCCATAAGAGTCATAGAGATAATTTTGGACTCTGGCTGGCTCCTACCCACAGTAAGTGTGCTGTGGGCTCATGAGTAAGACTGGAACCACACAGTCAAACTTCATCCACTTTACGTATGCCATTTTTAGTGTTGCTCAAACTACCTGACCAACACTGCAGGTTATCTCCAAGTTCTCGGCGCTGGCTGACACCGGGATATATTATGACAGGAAACATAGAGTACAACCCTGTCATGTAGTCTCAAAGCGCATGCACTTCCATAGCAGTATCATGACATCACCATCATCGCCATTGATCATCATCCAATAAAAGAAAATTGCTGTTAATTCTGTGGCCTCTGTTGCTCTGGTCTCATGCTGATCTCAGTTTCGGTTTCACCATACACTTCTGTGCACGGGAGTAGGTCATTGGAAATGGGGGTACGTTGTGGTGGTCGCCAGTCTGGTTGGGGGTCTCACTCAGTCTGGCTCTGTGACTGAGCTATTACTGTCATCATAGGGGCCTTAGTAAGAGGTGTCCTGCGTGTGTCAGGTCAGAACAGGCACCACTGAACACACCAAGGTGACCCAGCAGCAGTGCAGGGCCTCCACGGCTGTGTGGCATTGATGGGCTCCCTGTGGACTTCTAACCCTGGTGATGTGACATGATGAATCTGGGCAAGGCTGGGGCAGAGGGATTGGAATGAGCAGAGTGGGAACAGTAGGACAGGAACGTAAGAGAAGATGAAACAACCCTGAAAAAATAATGTCAAACTGCTAAGGACAGTTTTCAGCTTTGGACACATGCGTGGACAAAGTTCTGTGCACCTTTGCTTTGCCATCATTTAATTCATTGTCATGGATTTGTATTTTCACCACCACCCCCTTCATTCTTATCCACCTCTACGTTTTTGTTTTCCACACATCTACTGTGACCGCTTCTAGTTCCAAAATCGATCTTCCCTGTAGTGATTGATTGATAGTTGTCATACCTCCACCCGACCTTACTTTTTTGACCAGATGTAAACGTATCTCTGCTTGACTCGACAAGCAGTGTCAGACTATCTGATGAGATTTTCCTTTCCTTGTTCCTGGTTTCTCGATGCTGTAATCTGATTCTATTAGGTTTCGCTGGAAAAGCTCTCTTTCTGACTATCTCTTTGGGTCTGTGTGCATTTTTTTCTCTCACTGTCTGACTGTCTGTCTGACTGTCTCTCGTTTTGCTCTCTGTCTCCGTCTCTGCTGCTCTGCAGTTGTCTCTGACTGTTCGTCTACCTCTGTATGTCTCACTTTTTCACTTTCATTCCGCCTGTCTTTGCCTCCCTTTGTCTGTCTGTTTCTTGTGTCTGTGTCTGTCTCTCTGCCTGCCTGCATGTCGGTCTGTCTGTGTAGATGGACGTGTTTGTCTGGATTGTTATGTTTATTGTACACTTTTTAAAAATGATTTTATTATAGAACAAATGAGGCACGATAGTTATTCGATGTGCTAGTCTGTTTCAAAATAATATCCCTACCTCTGGCTGCTGTCGTCATCATGGTCAAATTCGCTTTGTTTTGATTTGACCCAAGCCCCAGTTTTTGAAGTGTGGCCTAAGGCCAATGTACATTAAATGTGTTCACTGTTCAGTGTTTTCTCTCTCTCAGTAATGCAGGAGACATCAAACACTATGATTTCTTCTTGACTTTAACTAGCCATTCAAAAAAACAACAACACACACACACGCACGCACGCACGCACACACACACACACACGCGCGCGCGTGCGCACGCACGAACGCACGAACACACACACATACACATGTTCCGCTTTTCGAAAGAGTAGGCCATTGTGTTCCAGTGGGAATAGATTACAAAATTTACAAACTGCATACATACGGGGACTGGATGCAAAAAAGCACCGAGTGCTTATTCCATTACCCTCGATATAAAATAATAAAGAAAGAAAGAAAATAGATAAAATGCACACACATACATCAACATGTTGAAAATTTTTAAAAAATCATGTCACGTTCTATAGAAGTTGAGCTGTCAGCAGAAACAATCGATTCTGAAACCATGCAGAGCACAAAACAACAGCACAAAACACAGCACAAAACAACAACACAAAACAACAACACAAAACACAGCAAAACTTGAGGTCATTCATTACACCAAGCAAGCAAGATGACGGAAATAATATGTATGTATATCTGTATATATGTATGTATGTATATATGTATGTATGTATGTATGTATGTGTATGTGTGTATGTATGTGTATGTATGTGTATATGTATATATTATATATTATTGTATGTAGTATTATGTATATATATAATCTATTATATATCGCTATATATATATAGATAGAT
>CM054138.1:80389870-80399870 GCA_028751875.1 Rapana venosa | reverse complement strand
AATGTTGTGTTATTTGGCCAACTGATGTAACTAACCTTTACTTCATGTTCACGGTGTTTGAAGAGGCCTGATCGCTGCGACCTTTGACCTTTAATGCCTCGTCCCCACCCACCCCTGACCTTTGCCAAGGCATCAGTAGAGCTGTGTTCAGCTAACAACTTCCTGTTCATGGCCTTTCTTTTCTTTTCGTTCTTTCTGTCTGTCTGTCTTTTCTTTCTTTCTTTCTTACTTTCTTTTTGTTAGAGTCTTTCTTTCTTTCTTTACTTAAAGAAGAAGAACAAGAACAAGAAGAAGAACAAGAACAAGAAGAGTTGCAAAGAAGAAGAATTGCAAAGAAGAAGAAGAAGAATTGCGAAGAAGAAGAAGAATTGCGAAGAACAAGAACAAGAACAAGAAGAATTGCAAAGAATTGCGAAGAAGAATTGCGAATAGGAAGAATTGCGAAGAAGAACAAGAACAATTGCAAAGAAGAAGAAGAATGGGAAGAAGAAGAAGAAGAAGAAGCGAAGAAAAAATTGCGAAGAAAAGAAGCAAGAAGAAGAAGAAAGCAAGAAGAAGAAGAAGAAGAAGCGAAGAAGAAGAACAAGAACAAAAACAAAAACAACAAGAAGAATTGCGAAGAAGAAGAAGAATTGCGAAGAAGAAGAAGAATTGCGAAGAAGAAGAAGAATTGCGATGAAGAAGACGCAGCACCGTCTTAAAGCCATCACTGGCTGAACACGGCTAACTAACCCAGCTCTCTATCACCACAGCATCCTTCGTCAACATCTTTCTTTGGCGACCGTTTATTAGGTCAGGCAGTGTCACCCTGCCTACCTCAGGACCCCATCGACCGCTGATATAAACACTGCAGGAATTCGTGGATCAGCAGCAGCAGCAGCGGCAGCAGCTGCTAATGCTGTGGCAGCAAGATCACACTGACCTTTGTAGCACCTTCCGAGACACACACACACCCCACCACACACACGCGCACGTACACACACACGTACGGCGCATGCCCACACATACACACACACAGTAACACACACACATGCACACACACTCTACACACACACACACAGTACACACATATGCACTCTCCACACATACACATAGAGTACTACTACACACACCACTACACTACACACACACTACACACGCACAGAGTAAACTACACACACTGCACTACACACACACACACGCACGCGCACACACACACTACACACACACGCACACATGCACACGCACTCTACACACACACACACGCACACATGCACACGCACACACACGTACACACACACGCGCGCGCGCATACACACACTCTACACACAAGAGTACACTACACACACACTACACACACGCGCACGCCCACACGACCACTACACACACACACACACACACGCACGCACGCACGCACACACACACACGCGCACACGCACTCTACACACACACAGAGTACACTACACATATACTGCACTATACACACACGCACACACTACACACACACGCGCACTCTACGCACGCACACACACACACTACACACACACATAAACACACAACACACACACACACACACACACACACACCACACACACACAACGCACACACACACACACACTACACTATACACACATACATCACCATCACCATCTTTACCCACCCTCTTGTCTCTTCATCTCTTGGTAACATGACCTGCTTTTAGCATTCAGTGGGGTGGGGGTGGGGTAGGGGTAGGGGGTGAGGGTGGGGGAGTGGGGAGGATGGTGGAGGGTGGTGGAGGGGTGGGGTGTGGGTTAGGGGTGTGGCAAGAGAAAATGAAGACTGGGTTGTTGGGTTTTTTCCCCCAGTGTTTGATCTTCTCTGTCGTTGGATGGCCCTGTTTTTGTTTGTGGGTGATCGTTCGGTCTTGTGTCTCATCAGCAGTCAGTGTCTGTGTGTTTTTCTGTTGGTGTGTCTGTCTGTATCTGTAGCCCTGTGTGTTGGGGGGGGGGGGGGAGGAGGGAGGGGAGCTGTGTGTGTGTGCATATGTCAAGTCAAGTCAAGTTCAAAAATTTTATTTCCAGATGGTACATTGAATAAGCAATGCATTTGGTGTTTTTTTCATATGTGTGTGTGTGCATACATTATCTATCCAAATTCTATTCTTCTGGGGATAATGCGAAAGGACTCGTGTACGATTTTACATCCAGTCCTCGTGAACATGCAATTTTGTATGTTTTTGGTCATTTTGTCATGTGTGTATGCGTGTGCCCGTGCGTGCGTACGAGTGTGTTTGTCTGTTTGTGTGTAAGCGTGTGTGTGCGCGCGCATGTACGTGTCCGCGTGCGTACTTGAATGCACGTGTGTGTGTTAGTGTGTGTGTGTGCATACGTGTGTGCGTGTGTGAGTTCGCGCGCGCGTGTGTATGTGTGTGTGTGTGAGAACACAGAGAGAGACAGACAGACAGACAGAGACAGAGATAAATAGAGGCAGACAGACAGACAGACACACAGACAGAGGCAGAGACAAACAAAGAGACAGAATGAATCATATGCCCGTACGTATGTATCTATGTTCACACAACGACTCTATCCATCACACCATGAGAGAAATGCCAAGTGTCTGTAAAATGGTATACGTGCCTGCCTGCATCACTTGTCTTTTCCCTTTCCAATCAGCCTATGTTGTGCGCGTGCTTTCATATTGCTGTCACTAACGCGTGCACGCGTGCGTGCGAGCGATCGCGCGTATGAATGCGTGTGTGTGTGTTGCGGTTGTGTCTGCTGTATGCACGCGTGCGTGCGTGAGATCGTACGTATGAATGCGCGTGTGTTTTGCGTCTGTGTGTGTGGATGTGCTTAAACATTTAGGAAGCGACTGAATTCTGATTTTCACAGAAGGGTGTGGTACTGACTGTGTGTGAGTGTGATGGAAAAACCAGGGACAGTAACTCTGTGATAACTACCGTCAGTGGTCATAATTATTATACCACCGCTCTTGAGCTTCTCAGCGCACCTGCAAACACGCCAGCAAACGCATGAACGCATACACACATATTCAGGTGCATATGAACGCAATCAAACGAGCAAACAGGAATATAAACATGGGTAGAAATATGAAAGTTAACATTCATGTAAGTGCGTGCACACACAGAGACACACAGACACACAGATACACAGACACACACAGACACACCCCACACAGACACACACACACACACCAGACACACAGACACACACACACACAGACACACACACAGAGACAAAGACACACACACACACACACACACACACACACACACACACCACACACACACACCCCACACACACACACACACACACACACACACACACACACAGGAACGCTTATACAATGCTTTCTTGCTTGATTGAATAATGAAATTGTAATTTTGATGGGTTGGTTGGTTGGTTGGTTGATTGACTGACTGATTGGTCAATTGATGAAACTGCAGGCTTGATATGTGGATTGATTGATTGATTGATTGCACTGATATTTGATCAGTTAAATGGTTGATTTATTGATTGGGGGAGGGGGGGGGGGGGGGAGGAACGGAACGGGATAGCCTAGTGGTTAGAACATTGCGCTCGCAATCTGACGACCCGGGTTCCATCCCCGTTCAAGGGCATATTTTCCCCTGGAGTTAACATCAGTGCAGACTCCACTCTCCCCAAAAGTCCTTCGGATGAGACTATAAACCGAGGCCCCGTGTGCAAACGCACGCAGAACATCTTGCGCACACGTTAAAACCCGTTCCGCTTTTCGTAAGAGTAGGCCATTAAGTGCCGGTGGGAACAGATGACAGAATTCACAAAACCGCATACACACGGGGATTGGATGTAAAAAGGGACATAAGTGCTTATTCCATTATCCTCGATATAAAAGAATAAAATAAATAAATAAATAAAAATAAAAAGAGAAAGAGAGAGAATTAACAGAGTCGAACCAACAGATGAAGACGAAAAGCTCGCCTGTGGGGATGACTGGGGCCCGTCTCTCTGCAAGAAATTCCCTCTTTTCTATCCCTCTCTTTGTTCCTGCCCCGTTCCTTTTCTTCCCGTCACCTCCTTCTTACCTACTTTCTGCCTCCTTGGTCCATTCTCCTGCCTTTGACCCCCAGAAAGAGACACAAGATAACAGTTCTCTCCCACGTCAAAGTGGGATGCGCTGGGCCTAACTGATCAGGCGCTTAACGGCAGCACAGCGCAATGCATTCTTTGCTCCTATGACAGACAACAATGCGTTCGACGGAGAAGAAGAAGAAGAAGAAGAAGGAGGAGGAGGAGGAGGAGGAGGAGGAGGAGGAGGAGGAGAGAAGCATAAGAAGAAGGAGAAGAAGAAGAAGAAGGAGAAGAAGAAGAATGCAAAGAAGAAGAATGCAAAGAAAAGAAGAAGAAGAATGCAAATAAGAATGCAAAGAAGAAGAAGAAGAAGAAGAAGAAGAAGAAGAAGAAGAAGAAAAGAAGAAGAAGAAGAGAAGAAGAAGAAGAAGAAGAAGAAAGAAGAAGAAGCATAAGAAGAAGAAGGAGGGGAAGGAGGAGGAGGAGGAGGAGCAGAAGAAGAAGAAGAAGAAGAAGGAGAAGGAGAAGGAGAAGAAGAAGACATCAGAAGAAACAAAGTATCAAAACAAAGTTCACAGAAGGCTGTAATTAGGTAGCAAAAATAAATGACTGGCTTCTAGAGAAATGCAGACCTTAGATCACCATCTATACTGGGACTCCAAAGAAAGTGGGGAAAAAATGTCATTTCTTTGACAAAGAACCCACGTCCCATTTAATGACTTTTCGGGAGTAAAAAACAACAACAAAACAACAAAACAAAGGTAAACATGAGTTTCAAAGAACGGATAGACTCTTTAATGTTGAAGAGATAGAATTTCTTCCTGAGTTTGCTAAATGAGGTGGAGTGGTGTTTTTTTAATGGTTTGGTTTGTTCGTCTCCAGCTTACGCTTGTTTGGGTGGTGTGGGGTGTGGGGGGGTTCACAATTTTGTTTGATGTTTGTTTTAGTTGTTGACTTTTGTGTATGTGTGGTGGAAAGGAGGGAGAGGGAGGGAAGAAAAACGGCAGAGGGGGGGGGGGGGGGAGACGAACGTGTGTGTGTGTGTGTGTGTCTGTGTGTGTGTGTGTGTGTGTGTGTGTGTGTGTGTGTGGTGTGTCTGTGTGTGTGTATGTATGTGTGTATGTTCGTTCTTGTATTTAACGTCTATTCACTATATGTTATAATAGGTAGCGGAAATACTAGAAACATTTGAAACGAGAGTTATGTAACAAACCGGTATTAACAAAATCATTCATGTAACGCCGAAAAATGCAACTAGGGAAAACAATGTGCAGGAACTTTGAAGAAACACAAAAAGCTGGGCTATGTACAAGAGACTCAGCAATAGCAAAAAGAATGTTTACATCCGACAGAATTACATCTACATTTTCTTCAGAAGCATTTATTCTACAAAGTTTTTAGATAAGAAACCACGAAGCTTCTGACAAAACAATAAGCAGTGTTCCAGAGAAAAATTGTTCACCACAAATGCACCAAGCATTTTTACAAAACTTTCTTTTAAGGACATTAAGTCGTAATCTGTAGAAAATGGTGGTAATCAATCTTGCAAAGAATATTGAAGTGTGTGGCGTTTTTTTCTCTTAAAACACGATTTAAATAAGCTTTTTTTAAATTTCATTTTATTCTTGTATTTCGAGGATAACGGAATAAGCACTCATGTGCTTTTTTCCCATCCAGTTCCTGTGTGTATGCAGTTTTGTAAATTTGGTCAACAGTTCCCACCGGCATATAATGGCCTACTCTTTGTTGATGTGTCTGTGTGTGTCTGTCTGTCCGTGTATCTGTGCTGGTGCATGTATCAATGTCTGAGTGTATGCTTGATTGTTTACAAGTGTGATTGCGTTCAAATCTATGTATACATAGATTCGTGCAAGCGAGTTCATGCATGCATTTATTTATAATTATTCCCCTGTCTGTCCGTATCAATGTCTGTCTCCTTTTTTCTGTCTGTCTGTCTCTCGCTCTACGCATGTCTACCTTTCTGTTGGTATGCCTGTCTGTCTATATGTCTGTCTGTTACATGTCTGTCTTCGTATCTGTTTGCCTTGTGTGTGTGTATGTGTATGTGTGTGTGTGTGTGTGTGCTGTATGTGTCTGTGAGTGTCTGTGTGTTTTCGTGTTTGGTGTGGGGTTGTGTGTGTTTTTCTGAGTGTGTGTGCGTGTTTCTGTGTGTGTGTGTGTGTGTGTGTGTGTGTGTGTGTGTGTGTGGTGTGTGTGTGTGTGTGTGTGTGTATCTATGTGAGTGTGTGTTGTGGTGCTGTTTGTCTGGGTTTGCGTGTGTGATGTCTGTGTGTCGTTGTTTTGGTGTCTGTCGTGGGGTTTTGCGTGTTTGTCTGGTGTCTGTGTTGCTGGGTAGTCGTCTGTTGTCTCGTGAGTGTCGTGTGTGGGTTTGTGTTTGCTGTGTGGTGTCTATTCTGTGTCGTCTGTGTATGTGTGTGGTGTCTATGTGTCGGTCTGTAATGTGTCTGTGTGGTGTATGGTGTGTGTCTGCCTCTGTCTTGGTGTGTATGTCGTTTGCCTCTGTTGAGGGGTTGTCTGTGTGTTTGTCTCTGTCTGTGTGTGTGTCCCCTCTGTCTTGGTTATGTCTGTGTTGTTCTTTTGCCTCTGTTGTATTGTGGGTCTGTGTGTTTGTCTTGTCTATGTGTTTTTGCCTCTGTTGGTGTTGTATTCTTGTGTGTCTGTTTGCCCTGTGTCTGGGGTGTGTGTCTATGTGTCTGTGTGTGTGTCAGTGTGTGTATGCAGTGACTCAGGCTCCTACCATGAATCGGGCGGCAGGGAAAAAAAGTGGGGTTTTATTCTGACAGTATGTCTGGGAAAAACCATCCTGCCGACCTGAGGGGCCCAAACCATTTTTATTATTACTCTGCCCTCCCCCCCCCCCCCCCCCCCCCCCCCTTTCCCCCTTTCCCTTTCCTCCCTCCATATTTCCCCCCCCCACCACCTTCTTTCCTCTCACCCACCCTTCACCTCTCCCCCACTCTACTACCAATAACCATACTGACATAGTCTGCTTTGGTGGATACTAATGTACGCCTGTGTACAGCCCTGGAGTAAATAGCATTATGTGCTTGAGCGTGGACAGTAAACCGCATGGATATATAGATATACACTTGCGCGTGCGTGTGTGCTGGTATACATGCATACATACTCGCGCATGCACGTGTGCGCGTGCTCGCACGTACGCGCATACGTAAACACACACACACATGCGCACGCGCGCGTGCAAACACGCAAGCGCGCACACATACACACACACGTGCGCGCGCGCGCGCTCGCACACACACAAACACATACGAACGCACGCGTGCACGCACGCACGCACGCACACATACACGCACACCCGCGCGTGCGTGTATAAGCGGACTTTACATAATCATTGTTTGTTTCCTATTTAGCTTATCTGTCCCTACTTTTGTTTCTCAACGTAAGCCAGTAGAACTCTTAGACGAGCATGGAATACTTTTAACAAAAGGTACGGACTTTTTTCTTTTATTTCTTTTCCTTTCTGGTTTGATTATCTTCCTTTCCCCTCCCCCTCCCATCCCCTCCGTCCACATTATTCTTGTTGAAATTGTTCACCGCACAATCCATTAAGGTAGAATCACTAACAGATTTGGTAAGTAAATGCAGGCATGCGATTTGTTTGCTAAAATGCTCAAATCGTTCTTATTATGTGTGTGTGGAGGGGGGGGGGGGTGTGCGTGCGTGCGTGCATGCGTGTGTGTATTTGTGCGCGCGCGCCCGTGCACGCGCGCGAGCGTATTTGTACATCACATTCCTTACCATCACCCCCCCCCCCCCCACCACCATCATGATCTTTACACTACTGATGACTTTAACACAGAAAGTTACTGTTGTAACGAATATTGTGGTGATTGTGGTGAGTGGATAATGATCATGGCGACGACAACAACAAGACGACAACGTTGATGATAATGTTAACGGAGATGACCGCTAGTGCTGTTTCTTTTCATGTATTTTTAAAATTCAAAATCTTGCTGCTGCTGCTGCTGCTGTTGCTGCTGCTGCTGCTGCTGTTGCTGCTGCTGTTGCTGTTTGTTCCATCATTTGGCATCAATTTTGCCCCGGGCAGAGTTGAAAACGAAGTGCATTATAATCTCCTTTTCCATTGCATTGCGGTAAAAAGGCAAAACGCTGACAGCTTCACAGCTCTGGGACTAATGTGTGTGAGGTTGTGTTGCTTTCTTCTGTTGTTGTTGTTGTTGTTGTTGTATCGTTGTATTGGTGGTGGTGTTGCTGTTCTGCTGTTGTTGTTTTGCTATTGATGGTGATGGTAGTTATGTGGACCTTGGTGTTGCTGAAGTGATAATTATATTCTTCTCCTACAAGACATTTACTGCAATAAGTTGTGGGATATATGCATGTATGTATTATGTATGTATTATGTATGCATACATGTACGTATGTTTGTGTATGTATGCATATGTTTTTGTGTATATATATTTTTATGTATATATATATATATATATATATATATATATATATATATATAATATATATATAATATATATATATATATATATATTCACAGGGAGAGACAGGCAGACACAGAGACAGATAGACAGACAGAGAGAAAGAAAGAGGGAGACAGAGAGAGAGAGAGAGAGAGAGAGAGAGAGAGAGAGAGAGAGAGAGAGAAGAGAGAGAAGAGAGAGAGAGAGACAGAGAGAGAGAGAAAATAGGCAGACAGACAGAGACAGAGACAGACAGACAGAGCTAGCCAGACAAATCAATACAGAGATATAGCCAGAGATGAAAACGAACCAAAAACAGAGGGCAGCAAGCTTTTAATTAAAGACCAGTATAGATAGACACACACACACACACACTCTCTCACACACACCACACACACACACACACACACACAAACACACACAATCACAGACACACTACACAAACACATACAACACACACACACTACAACCACTACACACAAACACACAAACACACACACACAAACACACACGCTCACACGCTCACACACACACACACACACACACACAAACACACACACTACACACACATGCACACACACACACTCACACTACAACCCACTACACACAAACACACACACACACACACACACCAAAAAAAGGGAAAGACAACACTAAGGAGGAGACAACCACCACGAAGCTGACAGGAAAAGTGGGAAGGGCAGTGTCCACTCCTGACAGCAAGCTGGTCATGGCCTGAGGATGGCATGTCTACCCCCCCCCTCCCACTGCCTGCTTTAAGTCAGAAGCTGAAGGCGCTGGCTGCTGCCTTACTTTGTCCCAGCCTTTGTTCTCCTCTGTCCTCAGTCAGGGTGTGTTGGTTTTGTTTTGTTTGGTTTGGTTTTGTTTGGCTTCCAGCAGACAAAGCATGGGAGTAAAGAAAAACCAAGAACAATGATCTGTTGCGGAGTTTATCTTGGTAGCTTCGAGTTAATTTGAGGGGTTGGAGGTATGATAGCCTGGTGGTTAGTGTGTTGTGCGTGTAATTATTTGGTTTTTATAATTCTTTTTATTTTGAGGATAATGAAATAAGCAGTCATGTACTTGATTTTTTACATCCAGTTCCCGTGTGTATGCCAGTTTGTCTTTTTTGTCAGCCGTTCCCACCAGTACAAATAATTTCCTACTCTTAAGAAAGGGGGAACAGGTTTTTAACGTGTGTACAAGATGCTCTGCCTGTGTTTGCACTTGAAGCCTCGGTTCATGGTCTAATCTAAAGGGATTTCGGTGAAGTGGAATTGACGCTGATGTTAACTCCAGGGGAAACAATTCCCTTAAAAGAGAACATCTTGGTGGTGGCTTGGACTTCGGGTTCGGGTCATCAAATGACAAGCACAACACGTAACGCTTTAACCACCAGGCTATCCCGTCCTCTCTAATGGTCATGGGAGATGTGGATTCCATTCTCAGTTGAAGTGTCTGCTTTCAATGGGGATTTTTCCCCTCTGA
>CM054138.1:80357370-80384870 GCA_028751875.1 Rapana venosa | reverse complement strand
AGGAATAAAAGAAGGAAGGCACGAAGGAAGGAAGGAAGGAATAAAAGAAGGAAGGAAAGAAGGATGGAATAAAAGAAGGGAGGTAGGAATAAAAGAAGGAACGCACGAAGGAAGGAAGGAAGGAAAAAAAGAAGGAAGGAAAGAAGGATGGAATAAAAGAAGGGAGGTAGGAATAAAAGAAGGAAGGAAGGAAGAGAGAAAAGAAGGAAGGAAGGAATAAAAGAAGGAAGGAAGGAAGGAATAAAAGAAGGAAGGAATGAAGGAAGGCAGGAAGAAAGGAAGGAATAAAAGAAGGAAGGAATATAAAAAAAGGAAGGGGAAAATAAAAGAAAGAAGGAAGGTAGGAATAAAAAGAAGGAAGGAAGGAATAAAAGAATGTAGGAAGGAATAAAAGAAGGAAGGAAGGTAGGAAAGAAAGGAGGAAGGAATAAAAGAGACAGGAAGGAAGGATGGAAGGAATGGCAGGAAGGAAGGGAGGAAGGAAGGAAGAAAGAAAAGGGGTTGTAAAGAAAGGAAGGAGAAACGAAGAAAGGAAGGATAGGGATGTGAGAGGTTGTTGAAGATTTTTGTGTGGATTTCTTGAGGAAACGTGTGTAGCTTGTTTTCTGGTTGTTTTGCGGAAGTTTATCGTTGAATCAATATGCAGTTTTGCTTTTGTTATTGTTGCTGCTCTCTGTTTGTGTTTGGTGTTACGTTGTGTCATAATATGTTGATGGGGACGGGATAGCTCAGTGGTCAGAGCACTCACTTTCCCCCAGCTAAGGTTAAGCAGTGTTGAGCGTGGTTACCAAACGGATGGGTGACCATTTGCACACCTTGGCTTCAGTACAGTCCCCCAGTTCACCCAGCTGTGAATGCATACCTGCCCTCTTTAGAATTCAAAAGCTTTATTATCTCAAAGACAGAGAAATTCCGGCGGGTTACTCGCCATACATAAAAATAATAAACATTTAAACATAATATTTAAAACACACACACACACACACTGTCCAACATCAGCACGCACCCATCAGGGTCAGGGGAGGTAAAGCAGCGAGGGAGAGGAGATGGGCGCCGCCCTTAATATGCTGGCCCCTGGAGAAGTTGAGGTCTCTGATGCCTCACTCCCCTACGACCACATAGGTTAGGGGACACCTTTACCTTTTATTTTTTTAAAGTGTAGGTATGTTTGATGTTGTTTTGTGTCACTTGTTGTGTTGTGCTGTGTTGCAATGTGATAATTATCTGGTGATATGTAGAGTGATGTCTTGGGCCAGAAAAGCTGAGTGGTCAGAGCGCTGTACAAGCACGCTGAAAGACGCAGGTTCAAGTACGCTGAGAATAAAAAGCATAAGTGCATGTTAAGTTCATGCACGTGCACGCACACGCACACACACGCACACACCACACACACAACATACACACATACACACACAACACACTCTCTCTCTCTCTCTCTCTCTCTCTCTCTCTCATCTCTCTCTCGCTCTCTCTCTCTCTTATTCAGAGTCAGTTGATTCCTGATTGTCCCCTTCAGCCATGCAAAGCGACTGTCTGGCTGTCATCGGATCTCTCTCTCTCTCCCTCTCTCTCTCTCCCTCTCTGTCTCTGTCTCTCTCTGTGTCTGTCTCTGAGGGTGCAGTATTCAGGGTCAGACAACTCCTGATTGCCCGGACCTTTCTGTCTCCCTGCAAAGTGCAGCAGCACTAAACACTCCACACTGTGCCGACACCAGCAATAGTGACATCCAGTGTACTGTACTCCCTCTCTGTCTGTCTGTCTGTCTTTTTGTCTGTCTATCTGTCTGTCTGTGTGTCTGACTGTGTGTCTGTCTCTGTCTATCTGTGTGTCTGACTGTGTATCTGTCTCTGTATGTCTGTGTGTTTGTCTATTTATGTTTGTCCCTGTGTTTCTGTGTCTGTGTGTCTCTGTCTGCTTGCTGTCTGTCTGTCTGTGTGCCTGTCTCTGTCTCTCTGTTTTTTCTCTGTCTCTGTCTCTGCCTCAGTCTCTGTCTGTCTATCTGTCTCTGTCTGTCTGTCTTTCTGTCTGCCTGTCAGTCTGTGTTTCTCTGTCTCTGTTTCTCGGTGTCTCTCTGTCTCTCTGAGTGTTTGTCTGTCTGTCTCTGTCTCTGTCTGTCTGACTCTCTCTCTTACCCCCCACCTCACCTCTCTCTCTTTATTTTACTTATTTATTTATTCTTTTATTTTGAGGATGATGGAATACTTGTTAACACTCACCTGCTTTCTCACATCCAGTTCCCATGTGGACGCGGTTTGTAAAAGTTGTCAGCTGTTTCCATCTGCACAAATAACTTACACTTGTAAAAGGTGGAACACGTGCGCACGCGCGCGCGTGCGCGCGTGCGCGCGTGTGTGTGTGTGTGCGTGTGTGTGCGTGCATGCGTGCGCGTGCCTGCGTGCCTGCGTGCGTGTTGTATGTATGTGTGTGAGTGTGTGTGTCTGTGTGTGTGTGTGTGCGTGCGCTCGCGCGCGCTTGCGTGTGTGCTCTTCTTTCTAGCTTGCTTACGTGTGTGTTTCCACACACTACACAGTTTCTTGCTGGCTTGCTAATGTTCATAATGTCTTTTTGTGTGTGTGGGCGCCAATTTTTGTTTTTAGAAAAAGAAAGAACAGAATCAAAGGAGTTGCTCTAAACGTCTGTTGTGTAAGCAAAGAGCATCTACATATCTATCTCTCTTTTTAGTGCGGCCTTGTCACAGCCTGTAACGGTTTGGAACCCTTCAGCCAACCCAAAAAAAGAGAAAAAAGGGGTGGGGGAAGGAAAAAGAAGAAAAAAGAAACAAGCAAAACTAAAGGAAAAAGTAGCAGGCACTTTTTTGATAGCGTGAAATCTGCAGCTGTCAGTGTGAAAGCTATATTTCCCACCTTGCTATCTCTGAAAACTGTCGTAAAATACCCTGAAATGATTTATATCATCCTCTAACACGATAACCCATTTCTAACCCTACCCCCCCCCCCCCCACCTCTTCCCCCACCCCTTACCCCGCCCCTCTACCCACCCTGACCCTTACCCCCTGTCGAAGAAAGATACACAGCCCGCACGCATGTATGCATGCATACACACACACGCTCGCTCGTGCACGCGTGCGTACACACATACACATATACACCATGCAAACACATGCACACATGTACACACACAGCGCGGGCTCGCGCGCGAACAAACATACACACACTCGCTTGCACGCACACACATACACGCAAACACACACACCTACACACGCATATTTACACACACACAAACCCACACGCACACACACACACACACACACACACACCGCGCCACACACACACACACATGCTAACACACATACACACGCATATTTACACACAGATACACACACGCGCGCGCGCGCATACTTACACACACATACACACACCACACATCACACATACACACGCGCGCATATTTAACACCACACACACAAACACACACACACATACACAAACACACACACACAACACACACAAACACACACACGCACATACTCAAACACACACACAGGATTTTTTTAAAGTGCATGGAAAGACTAAGGGGAGTTAATAAGATTCGCGCCTATGCGCGCGTGTGTATGTGATTGCGCTCGCGCGGGCGTGTGTGTGAATTTGCGCACGTGTATGTGTGTGTATGCGAGTGCGTGCGTGCACGCGTGCATGTGAGTGTGTGCGCGTGTGCGTGCGTGCATATGTGTGTGCCTGTGTGTGCGCGTGTGCGTGTGTGTAAGTGCGCACGCGTGTGTGTGTATGTGTGTGCGCGCGCGCGCGCGCGTGTGTGTATGTGCGCACGCGCGTGTGTGTGTGTGTGTTGTGTGTGTGAGTGGTGTGTGCCGTGTGCGAATGTACGTGTGCCATTTATGTATGCATATGAGTGTGTGTGAGGTGTGTGTGTTTGTGTTTGTTTGTGTGCGTACGCGCCCGCTTGTGTGTGTGTGTGTGTGGTGTGTGGTGTGTGTCTGTGTCTGTGTGTCGTGGTGTGTGTGTTTGTATGTGTGTGTGTGGTGTGGTGTGTGTGTGTTGTGTGTGTGTGTGTGTGTGTGTGTGTGTGTGTGTGTAGTGTGTGTGTAATATTGGCAAGCCTCCAAGAATTTGGCAGACTCATTGCCAAAGACTTTACATGAGTTATTTTCTTTTTCTTTTTAAATTTGTTAATGGCTCTGTTTTATGTGTCTGTCTCTGTGTTTACATGGCCTACTATCTGTCTGTCTATCTGCCTGCCTGTCTGTCTGTTTCTCTATCTTCCTGTTTGTCTGTCTGTCTGTCTATCTGTTGTCTTTCTGTCTGTCAATCTGTCTGTATCTTGTCTTTTTGTCTGTTTGTCTGTCTTTTTTATGGTCTTTTTGTCTGTCTGTCTTTCTGCCTGTCTTTCTCTGTCTGTCTCTTGATGTCTGTCTGTCTGTCTGTCTGTATGTATTTATGTATGTATGTATGCATGTCTGTCTGTCTCTATTTATGTTGTATGCATGTATGTTTGGATGGGTGTGTGGATGTATGTATGTATGTATGTATGTCTCTTTTCTTTCTGCCTGCCTGTCTGTCTGTCTGTCTGATTGTTTCTCGGTGTTGTTCGTATGTATTCCTCGCAACGTGCTGATTTTCATCTTCAGTTGCTTTTGTTTGTTCTGTTTCAGTGACGCTTGTGTTTACGGAGAGAGTGCTATGTTGGCATGTGTATGGCTGCTTGTTTGTCTGTCTGTCTGTCTGTCTGTCTGTCTGTCTTCTGTCTATCTGTGTGGCTGGCTGGCTACTTGTCTGTTTGTCTGTCTGTCTTTCTGTCTGTCTGTCTGTCCGACTACTTCTCTATCTGCTTCTGTCTCTGTCGCTCTGTTTCTGTCTCTGTCGCTGTCTGTCTCTGTTTTCTCTCTCTATGTGTCTTTCTTTCTCTCTGTCTGTCTGTCTGTCTGTCTGTCTGTCTGTCTCTCTCTCTCTCTCTCTCTCTCTCTCTCTCTCTCTCTTCTCCACCCTCTACACACACTCTCCCCCCCCCCTCTCTCTCTCTCCACCCTCTACACACACTCCTCCTCTCTCTCTCTCCTCTCTCTCTCCTTCTCTCTTCTCTCTCTCTCTCTCTCTCTCTCTCTCCACAACTTCCTATATAACAATTGTTTTCATTACTCCCACTCCAGCATTATTGTTTATGTCGACGTCCTGGTGTGCGTACTTAACACTTCCTTCCTTCCTCTTCCCTCCTTACATCCTTCCTTCTTTCCGTCCGTTCTTCCTTCCTTCCATCCTTCCTTCCTTCCTTCTATCCTTCCGTCCTTCGTTCCAACCTTCCTTTCATCCTTCCTTCCATCCTTCCTTCCTTCCGTCTTTCCTTCCTTCCTTCCTTCCTTCCTTCCTTCCGTTCTTTCCTTCCTTCTCCTTCTTCCTTCCTTCCATCCTTCCTTCCTTCCTTCCTCTTCCTTCCTTCCTTCCTTCCTTCTTCGTCTTCTTTTTTCTATATCTCCCTTCTGCCTTTCTTCAGTCCATCCTTTTTTGTTTTCTTTCTTTCCTTCTCTTCTTCTTCTTTCTCCTTTCCTTCTTTCTTTCTCTTCTTTCTTTCTTCTTCTTTCTTTCTTTCTTCTTCTTTCTTTTTTTCCTTCTTCTTTCTTCTCTTTTCTTTCTTTTTTCTTTCTTCTTTTTTCTTTCTTTCTTTCTTTCTTTCTTTCTTTCTTCTTCTCCTTCTTTCTTTTTTTCTTTTCTTTTGTCTTTCTTCTTTCTTTCTTTCTTTCTCTTCATTCATTCTTTTCTTTTTTTTCTTTTCTTTGCTGGTTTTTTTTTTTTTTTTCTTTTCCTTTCTGTTAATTTTTTTCTCTGTTTTTTTTCTTCTTTTTTCATTCTTCTTTATTTTGATTTCTTTTCTTCCGGGTTTTTCTTTTTCTTTTTTTCTATCGTACATAGTTTCTTTTCTGTTTTTTTTCTCTTTCTTTTTCTTTGCTTCCTTTTTGTGTGTGTGTTTTTTGCCTGGCTCTTTCCACGTCGTTTTCTCTTTTTTTTTTTTCTCTCTCTCTCTCTTTTTTGCGTTGCTTTCTTTCTCCTTCTGTTT
This sequence comes from Rapana venosa, assembly GCA_028751875.1. Classification (NCBI taxonomy): domain Eukaryota; kingdom Metazoa; phylum Mollusca; class Gastropoda; order Neogastropoda; family Muricidae; genus Rapana; species Rapana venosa. The sequence continues at coordinate 80,378,846 of CM054138.1, read as the reverse complement.
TCTTTCTGTCTTTCTTTTCTCTTTTATCCTTTTAAGTGTCATTCTTTCTTCCTTGTTTTTTTTTGTTTTTTTTTACCACTCTTTCATTTACAAAGAAAGTTCACAGACAGAACAGGCGGGATTTTGACAGGACTGGAATGTTTATCTTATTATTCGAACTGTCAAGGTACACGCTCCCAAAATGTTGAGAAAGTCTTCCCAGGGTAGGAACATTATCCTCTATGATTAACACAGTCGCAAGGAACTTTTTCCTTCCTTCCTTCCTTTTTTTCTTCCTTTATTCTTTCCTTCGTTCCTTCCTTCCTTCCTTTCTTTCCTTTCTTCCTTTCCTCCGTCAGTCTTTCTATATTTTTGTCCCTTCCTTCCTTCCTTTCTTTCTTTCTTTTTCTTTCTTTCTTCCTTCGTTTTTATTTTCTTCCATCCTTTCTTTTCTTCTTTCCTTCTTACCTTCCGTCCTTCTTTCTTTCTTTCTTTTCGTTCTTTCTTTCTTTTCTTTTCTTTTCTTTTCTTTTCTTTCTTTCTTCTTTCCTTTCCGTCGTCCTTCCTTTCTTCTTTCCATCCTTCCTTCCTTTTTTTTCCTTCTTTCCTACTTAACTTCCTTCCTTTCACCCTTTCTTCCTTCCTTCCTTCCTTCCTTCCTCGCTTTCTTTCTTCCTTTCTTCTTCCCACCCTCCCTTCCTTCTTTTATTCTTTCCATCCTTCCTTCCTTTTTCTCTTCCTTCCTTTCTTTCCTTCCTACCTTCCCTCCATCCTACCTACCTCCCATCCTTCCTCCCTACCCTCCTTCCTCCCTTTCTCCCTTCCTTCTTTCCTTCTCTTCTCTACTGTGTAGTTAACAATCGTTCGTCGCTGCTGTGTTTCAGGTACCTTTGTGTCAGCGTGGACGACTCTCTGTGGCTGTAAAACACGCTTAGGGGCCCCGGCCAAGGCCTTCGGCCTCAATCTGCTGTCTGCCTCTGCAGATGGTGACTTTTGTCCTCATCGTGGGCTGGGTGTGGAGCATCATCTGGGGCATGAACTTCGTCCAGATAGCCAGTGGGTATCCGTCCTTGTGGCTGTCCTTGTCCTTGTCTGTCCTTGTCTTTGTCCTTGTGTGTTCTTGTGTGTTCTTATGTGTTTCTTGTGTGTCTTGTGGTGTTGTTATGTGTTCTTGTGTGTTCTTGTCCTTTTATATTTATTTTCGTTATATTTTTTTATATTTATATATTTACTTGTCTATCCTTTTCCTTGCCTGTCCTGGTCCCTGTCTGGCCATGTCTGTTTTCGTTTGTCTTGTTCTTGTGTGTCCTTGTCTGTTCTTGACCTTGTCTGTCCTTGTCCTTTTTTTGTCTGTTTTTGTGTGACCTTGTCAGTCCTTGTTTGTTCTTGTCTGTCCTTGACCTTATCTGTCCTTGTCTGTTCTTGTCCTTGTCTATTCTTGTCTGTCCTTGAACTTGTCTGTCCTTGTCTGTCCTTGACCTTGTCTGTCCTTGTCTGTCTTGACCTTGTCTGTCCTTGCCTTTGTCCTTGTCTGTCCTTGTCTTTGTTCTTGTCTGTCCTTGTCTGTTCTTCTCCGTGTCCTAGTAATAGCAGCAGCAGCAGCAGCAGCAGCAGCAGCAGCAGCAGCAGCAGCAGCAGCAGCAGTAGCAGCAGCAGCAGCAGCAGTAGTAGTAGTAGTAGTAGTAGTAGTAGTAGTAGTAGTAGTAGTAGTAGTAGTAGTAGTAGTAGTAGTAGTAGTTGTTGTTAGGTTGTGTTGTAGCAGTAGTAGCAGCAGCAGCAGCAGCAGCAGAGTAACAGTAGTAGTCAGAAAACCCTTGTGGTTAGAACCTACGATTCAGTGACCGCACGGTCAGTGCACCTGTGAGTTCGAGTCCCTGCTGAGGATTTCATTGGGCAGATTTTCCTGTGGAGTTAACATCGCCTCTGACTCCACTCCCCAGCGTGTGCAGATGAACCGGGGTCCCTGACTGCAAGCACAAGAACCTAGTAGTTTTCACTTTCTGCTGAATGTAAACCACAAGTCTGACACAAGAGACACAAGGCACCACAACACTAAATGAAAAACAAGTTTGACGCAGACCCTCAGAGAATATCTCCATTAGCTCTCCTCCTTAGTGTTAGTTTCTTTTGCATTTTTTCTCTTCTTCTTCTTCGTCGAACGCTCAGACAGCAACTATTATTGTCTGCTATAAGAGCGAGAATGTGTTGCGCTGCCGTTAAGCGTCTGACAAGTCAGGCCCAGCGCATTCGACTTCAGCATGAGAGAGAATTGTTATCTTTTAAACCTTTCTGGAGAAAAAGGGCAGGAGAATGGACCAAGAAGGCATAAAATAAACAAGGAGGAGGTGACAGGAAGAAAAGGAACAAGGCAGAAACAAAGAGAGTGATAGAACAAATTTCCAGAAGGTGGGGGATGCTAGTTATACTGACAGACCCCCCCCCCCCCCCCCCAGCATCCCTCAAAGGGTTAATTGGTCATTTTAGAAGTTCTTGCTTTATTCTAAACTTGAACCACACGTCTGAGACAAGTCACACAAGGAACCACAGCACTTAATAATAAAGAAGTATGGCACAACATCAGAGCATAATTATCTCCATAAGCTTGCCTTATCTTTGAGTTTTTATTTGTTTTATCTCATTTTATTACTTTTTGTCCTGTTTTTGGTTTGTTTTAGCGAGTGCTGTTTTGTGTCATAGATTGCAGTTATGTCTTCATCCTTAGGGCGTGTGTGGTATGTTTTCTTTTTACTTATATATTTATTCATTTATACATCTACTTACTTATTCATCCAGTAATGTATGCATTAAGGGGACGGGATAGCTCAGTGGTCAGAGCGCTCGCTTTCCCCGAGCTAAGATTAAGCAGCGTCGAGCGTGGTTACCATTTAGATGGGTGGCCGTTTGCGCGCCTTGGCTTTAGTACAGTCCCCCAGTTCACCCAGCTGTAGATGGGTACCTGCCTCTTTAGGGTCAGGGAAGGAAAAGCAGCGAGGGAGAGGAGATGGGCGCCGCCCTCAATATGCTGGCCCCTTGAGAAGTTGAGGTCTCTGATGCCTCATTCCCCTACGACCACATAGGTTATGAGAAACTTTTACCTTTTTTATGTATGCATTTATTTATTTATTTATTTATTTATTTATTTACATTTATTTTCCCCTTTGGGGATGCCAGGGGCCTGTCAGTATAAATATCATCCCCACCTTCTGGAAAATTCTGTGATAGGAATTTCCTCTTTTCTATCCCTCTCTTCGTTTCTGCCTTGTTCCTTTTCTTCCTGTCACCTCCTCTTTTGTCTATTTTCTGCCTTCTCGGTCCATTCTCCTGCTTTTTTTCCCCCAGAAAGGCAAAAAGTAACAATTCTCTCCCATGCCGAAGTCGGATGCGCTAGGCCTGGCCTGACTTGTCAGGCACTTAACAGCAGCGCAACACAATTTCGCTCATGTGACAGACTGCAATAATTACTGCGTGAGCGTTCAAAGAAGAAGAACGTATCTATTTATCTATGTATTTGCCATTATTTATTGACTTGTTTATTTATTTATTTTTTATTTACTTATTAAGTTAGATTCATTCATTGTTAGTTCATTCATTCATTTATGTATTTATTTATGTATGTATTTATTTATCTATTATCTGTTTATGCATTTCTATATCATTTATTTATTTCTCTATTGTTTATTTATTAATTAATTTATTTATCCATCTGTCTAGTACTCTATTATTTATTTATTCGTTATCTATTTCTTCCTCTATTATTCATCCATTCATTCACTCATTCATCCATTCATTCATCCATTCCTTCATTCCTTCCTTCTTCATCATCCATTCATTCATCATTCATTCCTTCATTCCTTCATTCATTCATCCATTCATTCCTTCATTCCTTCATTCATTCATCCATTCATCCACTCATTCCTTCATCCATTCATCCATTCATTCCTTCATTCCTTCATCCATTTCATTCATTCATCTCATTTCTTCATTCATCATCACTATTCCTTCATCCATTCATCCATTCTCTTCCATTCCTTCCATTCATTTCATTTATCTCATCCACTTCATTCCTTCCATTCCCTCATTCCATTCCCATTCCCATTCATTTCATCCTTCTTCATTCCTTACTCATCCATCCACATTCTTCTCCATCTCATCACTATCCAGCCACCATTCTCATTTCATTCACTCATTCTTCATTCCATTTCATCCTCATTCCCATTCCTTCCTTCATCCTTCCTCATCCTCATCACCCAGCTCCAGTTTCGTGTTCTGCCGTGCTCAGCAAAGCAGAATAGCAAAGCAAGGCGCGTGCCACTGTTGGACTGAGCTTGCTGTGACTCTGGTCAATCTGTCGGAATTTCCTCCTCCTCTCCCGTAAAATTTAACCAATCATCCCCGCTGTTCTCATCCCTCATCCCACCAGCTTCTGGAACCTCTTCTCATATATTTCTTTTTAAAAATCGAAAAAGGAAAGGCATATGTTCAGTCCCTCTGAGGTCGGGGCCATGTGTGACGTCATCAACTCTCTTTCCATTCTTCCTTACAGGGTCTCAGTAAAAATTTAAAAAAAATAAATGATAATAAAGCTGGCACCACTCAAAACAAAAAAGCAATTAGAAAACAAAAACAATAGATGTTTCATGTATGTAAGTATGTCGCTTTCTGTAAAAGAGAAAAAAAAATGAATGTGTTCATTTTCTCCTTTTAAAAAAATGAACAAAGAGCAAATGTTGTTTTTCGTTCCTTGGCTAGAGCTCATAAGTTCTCCAATGGTCAGTTTTTTTCTATGCGACCATCCTTGCCCCCCCCCCCCCCCCCTCCCCACCACCACCACACACACATTTAGGTACCTGCATTCCAAGTTCAGGGAGGGACACAGAAAGAAGACTCTTAGAATGTCACACTTAAGCTCGACTTCACGAAGATTGAACTACACCAAAAACGAACATCTTCCATTTATGCCAAAATAACCTCCCCCCTCCCTCCCTCCCTCTAACCACACCCTTCTCTCTCTCTCTCTGCCCCCCTCCCCCCCCCCCCCCCTCCCCCAACAGCATGTCTTTTGTCAGAATTGCTCGTGTTCTCTTTCCAAAGCTTGACTTGACGCTTCTGCCGAAAATCATCTAAACGAATAATTATGTCATTTCAAAGGGGTAGACGCGTGGGCTGGGGTATGGGGGTAGTAGTCGGAAAAATATGTATTTCACGAAACAGTTTTTGTTGGTGGGACTGTGGATGTCTTTCCATCACCAAGTAAAGAATGGAAATAAAAGAGGAAACAACTCAAACAAAGTCGTTTTTATTTCTTCTATAAAACAGAAAACTCCCTCTACAGATTGTATGTTATACTGATAATTAGTCAAAGTTGTAAATATCATCACAGTTACATTTGATATTTCGTTCAGTTGGAAGAATGTATTAATTTGTGATTGAGAGATTGTAAACCAGGAGTATGGTGAAAGCAGAAATTGGCTGCTTGGATATTCATAACTAGACTCTTACTGATTCGGGTATCTTTCTTCCAAATAGAAACAGTATAACAGCAGTGTTTGGCAACACCTGTTCTTGCATGACTGGGTCACGCCGAAGTCGGATGTGCTGGGCCTGACTTGACAGGTGCTTAACAGCAGCATAAAGCATTTTCGCTCATATGACAGACACTGTCTGAGTGTTCGATGAAATTGTATGACTGTACACTTTGGAGCGTATTGTATTGTAGCTGTCCTGTTGAGTCTCAATTCTCAAGTCTTCCTTAATCCTTTAGACACAAGGGCGCAAACAGTTGGTTCAATCCAATCAAATCCAACCCTGTTGTTTACAGCCCCGCCGACCACAGAGGCCGTATCAAGGCTGTCACCCCGCAAAATTTAAAATTTCAGAAAAAAATACTGTGCAGCTATATACATATAAAACCAAGACCAGATTCCTTAGTGCAACCTCTTTCTTAGTGACGAACTATGACCCTTTGACAGTTAGTTTTAGTGTCTTAAAATGTCGGCTTTGTACAAAGAAAAACGTTCTACTGGAAAAGGACATTATTTTTGGGTTTTTTATAATGAGAAAGTTTCCGTGATGAAATGGGAAAAGTTCAGTTTGATGGGGAAGACTGGAAATATTCTATCCGATGGGACTTTTTTCCCAGTATTATGAGAATAAAGATAAAATGATGATGCAGATGTTACATTAATCAGCAAGGGACATCTAGGCAGACGACAAAGTCCTGTTATGCGTGCAACTGTTCTTTGATGACTTGAAAAACGAAAGGTATCGATAATAGTTCTAAATCTCTATGTCTAAAAAGTCAAACAAGCAAAAACCCGAACAAGAGAAGCTAACGCTTGTGGCCATGTGTTGTGGTGCCTTGTGCTACTGATGATGCCTTGTGGTGTGTCCTTGGTGCAGATGGAGCTGCTTCCAAAAACTCCACCCCCCTCCCCCCCACTCGCGAAGGGAGGATGCTGGGAGTATTTATGAATAGCATCCTCCACCTTCTGGAGGTTCTGTGCTAGAAATTCCCTCTTTTCTATCCCTCTCTTTGTTTCTGCCTGGTTCCTTTTCTTCCTGTCACCTCCTTCTTGTCTATTTTCTGCCTTCTTGGTCTATCGTTCTGCAGGTTTTTTTGTCCCAAGAAATACTTAAAACAGAACAATTCTCTCCCACGCTGAAGTGGGATATAATTTCGGTGATTCTGAGGTAGGACGACTGAGACAGAGTGCATAATCTGGGTCATTCCCAAAGTGTTCAGTTGGGGAATAGGCAACATCGTCATCATCGTCATCATCATCATCACCATCATTATCACCAAAAGCAAAGCAACCCTAAAAGGGCATCAAGCATGTGACCTCAACGTACTAATGATGCACACGGAAGCTCTGCTTGATTTGCCAACTGTGATGTCAGTTCTCACGTTAATTGGTTTCAGTTTATGCAAATTTGCGTCAATGAAGCTCGATATGCTGTGATAACTGGTTGCAAATAACTAACTAACTAAATAAATAAATAAAAGAAACAAATATATGAATACAGAAAAAGAATAAAACGTTCTTGCAGAAAAGATGCTTTGTAGAAAAGTCAGAAATAAATACGAGAAATGAGCCGAGGTTTGTTTTGTTTTGTTGTTGTTGTTTTTTTTTTTTTTTGGGGGGGGGGGGGTTGGGATGATGGTTTTTTATATACTTTATTTCACTTAAATTGCTTTAATGAGGCTTTTATCTGGGAGGTTTTGTTTACCTTTCGCGGGCATTTTGTTTTGTCTGCTGATTTTCTTGAATGCATATTTATAAAACAGCAAGAGATGAGCCGATATTTCATTTAAAAAAGACTTTATTTCAGTTGAATTGTTTCAAAGAGGGTTTGTTTGGAGGGGGGGGGGGTTGGTTGTTTTGTTTGTGGTTTTTTTTATTATTTTACTTTTCGAGCGCATCTTTGAGTTCTGCTGATCTACTGGAATGCTTTGAAATTGATGAACAAAAAACCGAACGGCTTTTTGCCTCCATCATCCTGTTAACTGCTTCCTGCTTGTGATTTTCCTTGCATTTGTCAGCTTTCTTTTGGGGCTCTGTTTTGCAAAACAGTAAGTAACAATCTGCCAGCGAAATTATAATACACAGTAATTTTAACCATAAAAGAATGGTTCTACTATCATGAGTTTTTGGTTTGCTTTTTTGTCTGGGTTTTTGTGTGTCTCGTTTGATTTGGTTTTTCTGGATTTTTTTCAGTGAAGGTTTTTTTGTGTTTGAGCTTCTTCTTCTGCGCAATTCTTCTTCGCATTTCTTCGTACTTCTTCTTCTTCGCAATTCTTCTTCTTCTTCTTCTTTTCTTTTTCGCAGTTCTTCTTCTTCTTCTTCGCATTCTTCTTCTTCTTCGCAATTCGTCTTTTTAATTCTTCTTCTTTGCATCCTTTTATTTTCCCCTATCTTCTTTGGGTTTTTTGTCAGTGTTTTATCATGCTTGTTTTGTTATTTTCGGTCATCATACGTCCTAGCAGAGACACCTACTCTGAGAAACTAAATGCTGCTTGCACCTCACCCAGTGCAGAAGTAGTTCCACACACATAGCAGTAGCTGTATCCATAGAACTGTGGGCGCCTGTAGGCAACAGGATGGAGTAGGGTCTGCACTATCCCTCTACTGTCAATACTACTCAATCAGATCAGACAAACAGACCCACCAGAAATGTCTCCTTCTTCGTCGAAAGCTCAGACAGCAACTACTGTTGTCTGTCATATGAGCGAAAATGCGTTGCGCTGCCGTTAAGCGCCTGACAAGTCAGACTTAGTGTGTCCAACTTTGGCATGGGAGAGATTGGTTGTCTTTTAAGTCTTTCTGGAGAACAAAAATGGGAGGAGAATGAATTTATTCTTTTATATCGAGGATAATGGAATAAGCACTTATGTTGGGGTTTTTTTACATCCAGTCCCGGTGTGTATGCGGTTTTGTAAATTCTGTCATCTGTTCCCACCGGCACACACTGGCCTACTCTTACGAAAAGCGGAACAGGATTTAACGTATGCGCAAGATGTTCTGCGTTGAATCGACCAAGAAGGCAGAAAATAGACAAGGAGGAGGTGGCAGGATGAAAAGGAACAAGGCAGGAACAAAGAGAGGGATAGAAAAGAGGGAATTCCTGCCACAGAATTTGCAGAAGATGGGGATGCTATTTATACTGACAGGCCCCCGGCATCCCCACAGGGGACATAAGAAACGAGGAAAGATAACCTCTTCGGTGACCAAAAAAAATCCATCTACCTACTCACGTGTTTTAGTGACAGTAGATTGTGTCGTGTTGGGTTGGGTTAGGTTCGGTTCGGTGCTGTTGAGTTATGTTGTATTGTATTGTGTTGTGTTGCATTGTGAAGCGTTGTATTGTGCTGTGTTGTGTTGTGAAGTTTTGTGTTCCGGTAAGTTATGTTTCGCTGTTATGTTGTGTCATGTTGTGTTGTATTCTGCTGTGTTGTGAAGTTTTGTGTTGCATTGAGTTATGTTTCTCTGTTGTGCGTTGTGTTGTCTTGTCTTGCCTTGTCTTGTCTTGTGGAGTGGTGGAGTGTTTTATTGTAACGTGTGTCGTGTCATTTCGTGTCTTGTCGGGTCGTATTTTATTGTATTGATTTTTTGTGTGTGTGCATTATGGTGCGTTGCTGTGTACTACGTTGTTTTGCATTACATTGCATGGTACTGCATTTCATTCTATTGCATTGCATTGCATTGTATTGTATTGTATTGTATTGCATTGCGTTATGTTGCATTGTATTGAATTGCATTGTGTTCTGTTGTATTGTATTGTAATGGATTGTGTTTTGTTTGTTTTGTTTTGTTTAATGTCTATTCACTACATGGTGATTTAGACACACCCGCATTCATACCAAAGTACCTATTATTACACCTTTTCACAAAAATGAAATAAACGCTTATGTATAATTTTTTCCATTACTTTACCCACATGAGACGTAAGAGCAATTGGCCTGTAGCTATCTATCGATGACCGCAGTTTACCTTTCTTCAGGATTGGGACTACAATCGACTGCCTCCAGATTTTAGAAGAGCGCCATTTATCCAACAGTTCTGGAAAAATGAAAAGAGTAGCCTTTTCCATTTTAAAGGCATATGAGCCAGCATTTGATAAGATATACCATCAGCACCAACAGCCGTCTTGTTATGTGTAAATGAATCTAAAGTGTCACTAAATTCATCATTTAGATGGATTGTGTTGTGTTGTATTGCATTGCATCGTCTTGTATCGTATTGTATTTCATTTACAGTTAAGGTACATTCATCTACATTAACATATCGGGGATTTTGCCCACCATTAAGGTAGCCACATTCCGACTTCGGGAAAATAATTTATTTTTTTCAACTGTCCTCTTTTTTCTTTTCTGTTTATTGTTGCAGTGTCAGCGGGCGAGCCTCAGAAAATCCCTTACTACGTGCGTCGTCAGAGCAGCGTCGAATGACATCATTCCCTTGACATCATCAGCTCCTTGCTTACTACGTCATCATTACGTCATCGCCGTCACCTGTTGTTCTTTTGCGGTCATTCGTAAACAATACGACTTGCAGCAGCAGTAGTAGGACAGAAAGAAAGAACGTCCTTGTCTTCTTCTTCTTCTTCTTCAAAATTCTTCTTCTTCTTCAAAATTCTTCTTCTTCTTCTTCTTCTTCTATTCTTCTTCTTCTTCTTCTTCTTCTTCTTCCAACCAGCGCTGCCAAAATTAAAAATAAATGATTCTGTCTCGAAAAATATGAGACCTTTGAGGATGAAGACATTGATGTGGGTTTTGCCAAAAAGTTGTTTATTAGGAAAGTGGGGGTTCGGGGTGGGGAGGGGGGTGGAGGTAGGGATGGGGGGCGGCGGGGTGGGGGTGGGGGGAGTTAGGTGGGAAGAGTCGTTTTGTTTTAGTTTTAGATTTGGTTTGGGTTGGTTTGTGGGGTTGTTTCGTTTTTCGTGTGATGCCAGACTCTGTGAAAGACATTGTGGAAGTGTTGGTGTTTGGCTTTTTCTTACTGTTGTTGTTGTTTGTTTGTTTGTTTTATGTTTTCATTGTCTTTTCTTCTCTTTCTTTCTTTTTAATTTTTTTTTCTCTTTCCATCTAGTTGTTTGTCTGCATGCTTCTGTGTTTCTCTGTCTTGTCTCTTTCTGCCTCTGTCTCTGTCTTTCTCTGTCTCTTTCTGCCTCTGTCTCTCTGTCTCTGTCTCTTTCTCTCTTGATGTCTATCGGTCTGTCTGTATGTATGTCTCTCTCTCTCTCTCTCTCTCTCTCTCTCTCCTCTCTCTCTCTCTCTCTCTCCTCTCTCCTCTCTTCCTCTCTCCCTCTCTCTCTCTCCTCTCTCTCTCTCTCTCTCTCTCTCTCTCTCTCCTCTCTTCTCTCTCTCTCTCTCTCTGTACTGTTTTGTAGACGAACATTTTCAGCATGTTTCAAGGCTCTGTGTGTTATTTATACAGCAGGGCCTGTTTCTTTTCCTTTGATGCGTTGGCTTGTGAAACATGTCGGGGAGGAGGGTGTGTGTGTGTGTGTGTGTGTTTGTGTGTTTGTGTGTGTGTTGTGTGTGTGTGTGTGTGTGTGTGTGTGTGTGTGTGTTGTGTGTGTGTGTTTGTCTTTGTGTGTGTGAGTGTGTGTGTGTGCGCGCGCGTGTGTGTGTGTGATAAGATATTTTCCTCACTTCTTTTGCTATTTCAAACTCTCTCTTTGCGTCTGTGTCTCTGTCTTTAACAGTTTCTGTCTGTCTGTCTGTCTGTCTGTTGCTGTCTGTCTGTCTGTCTGTCTCTCTCTCTCTCTCTCTCTCTCTCTCTCTCTCTCTCTCTCTCTCTCTCTCTCTCTCTCTCTCTCTCTCTCTCTCTCTCTCTCTGCATGCCCCCGCGCGCGTCTGTGTGTGTGTGTGTGTGTAAGAAGTAACGCTTCAGAATTACGTTCAGTTGTCGTCATTGTATATTACGTAATCCTCTCTCTCTCTCTCTCTCTCTCTCTCTCTCTCAATCACTGATCCACACTGAATTATCTATTCATTATTTTTTTGTTCCTGTGGTGTGGGGTTTTTTTTTCTGGTTGCTCCTTTGTCGCAATGCTCACTGCCTTTGATCAATTTTGATTGAATTGATGTGAACCCTCACTTGTCAGTGTCCTCTCAAATGATCGGCTGGTGTCAATAGTGGCCAGATTTTCGTTCCATTTTTATATATACTCTGCCATCCACCCCCCCCCCCCCACCCCCCTCACCTTATCACGCTATCTATATACACGTGTGCGTGTATACTTGTGCGGACTTTTATAAACATACGTTCGATACACACACGCGCATTCTTGTGCCCGCGCGCACACACAAATACATACACATACACTATTGAAGTATACACATACACACAGAAACACACAGGCACATAGACACAGACACAACACAACACATCACAGCACAACACACACACATACACAACACAGCACACACGCATACACAACACAACACAAGACGGCACACACACACATACATACACAACACAACACAACACAGCACAGCACACGCACACACACACAGCACCACACAACACAACGCAACACAACTCAACTCAACACACACACACACACAAACACACACACACACACATCACAAATACACACACACACACACACACACACACACACACACACACACACACACACACACACACACACGTCACAAAATACACACAATTACAATTTTCCTCACTGCCTCGTAAACAAACAATTTTTCCTTCTTCTTCTTCTTCTTCTTCTTCTTCTTCTTCTTCTTTTCTTCTTCTTCTTCTTCTTCTTTGCATTCCTCTTCTTTGCATTCTTCTTCTTCTTTGCATTCTTCTTCTTTGCATTCTTCTTCTTTGCATTCTTCTTCTTCTTTGCATTCTTTGCATTCTTCTTCGTCTCTCCATTATTTTCTTCTTTGCATACATCTTTGCTCTTTGCATTTTTCTTCGCATTCTTCTTTGCATTTTTTTTTAAAGTGTTGTTATTATTCACTGAGTTATTTTGCTGTTAACATCTGTGTGCACTGTCGTTATGGATTTTGTACATGCCTGATTTTTAATACTCATGGTTGTATAAATCGTATAAATAGCCGAAAGTCGTTAAGTTTTTACTTGTTTTCTGGATTTTGATATGTAATGAAAGTGTTTAGCGACTGCTTCTTTATCTCTTCAAGAGTTACATACATTTTGTTGTCGTCGTTGTTGTTGTTTAATTAGCTTGCACATGGCATTTCTTAACTCAAAATTGTAAAACAAAAATGTGGCTAATAAAAACTAATGTATAAACAATATGACACTTATCCCAACTTTATTTTTCTGGTAGAACCTGTTTATTATTGTTATTATTTTTTTGTGGGTTCTGCTTCGTCAAACGCTCAGACTGCAACTAGTATTGTCTGCCGTATGACCGAAAAAGCAGCAACAGCAGCAGCAGCAGCAGCAGCAGCAAACACAACCGCCATCACACCACCATCACCAGTAGCAACAGCAACACCAATAGCAACAACAATAACAACAATAACAACAATAACGACAACAAAAATAACAACAACAACAACAGTGACTATGGGAAAAAAAAGCACTTGCAAAGGTTGAACCCTGTGGAATTTTAGAAATATTTTTTACTTGTTCTTTCTCTTACCCCCCCCCCCCCCCTTCCCCCGACCCCCACCCCCACCACAACCCCCTGTTTCCCTTTGCCCAGCCCCAACCCCCAAATCTCCCCCACCCCCACCCCCACCCACACCAACTCCATTCTCCCCCCTTCCCCCATCTCCTCCCTTCCCCCACATTTCATTACACGCCAGTGTGTGTGTGTGTATGTATTATGTATGTATGTGAGTATTTTTTGTATCCTGACATTATGATACATTGTGTATCAACAATAACAACAACAACAACATCAATAATAATAATAATAATAATACAAATGGTCATGTGATTTCACGATGGTTGTATTGAAAAAAAAAAAAAAAAGAACCTAGTCGGAGTGTGCTTATTATTGTGGATTATTATGGTTATCGTTATCATTTTTTGATGTGTTGGTTTCCTTTGGGTTGTATTCTCTCTCTGTGAGCGTGTGTGGGTGTGGAGTTGTTGGGTTTTTTTCTTCATGGTTGTCATATCTATTTCGTTTCAGTCTTGTCTTTTGTTTTTTCTTTTCCCCATTTCTTTCCAATAAAATTTGACACACACAAAAACCACAATATTGTTCTGGTGGTTTTCTAGTAAATGTGTGTGCGTGCGTGCGCGCGTGTGTGTGTGTGTGTGTGTGTGTGTGTGTGTGTGTGTGTGTGTGTGTGTGTGTGTGTGTGTGTGTGTGTGTGTGTGTGTGTGTGTGTGTGTGTGTGTGTGTGTGTGTGTGTGTGTGTGTGTGTGTGTGTGTGAGAAGTCAAGTCAAGTCAAATTTTTATTTCCAGATGGTACATTGAATAAGCAATGCATTTGCTTTTTTCCATCAAGCCATCTATCTAGGAACAAAAGCAACTAGTAATATCTGACTACATTATTACCATAACCAATAATAATAAAAGTGATTCCAAAAGAAAAATAGACACAAAGAAAAAACAAACGCGACTAAAAACAAAAAACCCACCAACAACAAAAATAGACTCCTCTTCCCCCCCCTTCCCCCCCCCCCCCCCCCCCCCCCCCCGAACAAGAAAAAAGTACACTGTATAATTCGTACACACATACACGCGCGCACACGCACGCACACACGCAACGCAATGCAACATAACACAACACAACTCACACATTCATAAATATACACACGTACATACACGCGAACACATTTGTACTCACTCTGTGTGTGTGTGTGTGTGTGTGTGTGTGTGTGTGTGTGTGTGTGTGTGTGTGTTGTGTGTGTGTGTGGTGTGTGTGTGTGTGTGTGTGTGTGTGTGTGTGTGTGTCTGTCTGTTGCTTTCAGTTTTTTAAAGAAAGTGATACCTTACGGCGGATGGGTGGTCTAGAGGTGAAACACCTGCCTAGAAAGCGAAATGTCCGAGTTCGAAGTGTGTGGTGGTTCGATCCCCGTTTGTGCCCGGAACTTATCCTCCATCCACTTGACCGTGAGTGATGGTCTGGGTGCTAGTCTTTCGGATGAGACGATAAACCGAATTCCCATGCGTTACTCATAATTATTTAGCGCACGTAAAATACCCACGGCAACAAGAGAATTGTCCGTGGAAAAATTCTACCGCTCAGACAGAGAAACATTTACAGTTGCAGACAGGAAAAGAAAAAATGGATGGCGCTGCTCTTGTGGCGACGCGCTCTCCCCTGGGAGAGTAGCCCGAATTTTCCACAGAGAAATCTGCCTTGACTTAAAGATAAAGGAGTCCCATAACCTATAAGGTCGTAGGGGAGCGAGGCGTCAGAGACCTCACTTCTCTAGGGCCAGCATATTGAGGGTGGCGCCCGTCTCCTCTCCCTCGCTGCTTTACCTTCCCTGACCCTAAAGAGGGCAGGTACCCATTTACAGCTGGGTGAACTGGGGGACTGTACTGAAGCCAAGGCGCGCAAACGGTCACCCATCCAACTGGTAACCACGCTCGATGCTGCTTAACCTTGGCTGGCGAGTGCTCTGACCACTGAGCTATCCCGTCCCCGCTGTGATTTAAAAGTGGTATAATATAAAACTTAAAAAAACAAAAAAACAAATAAAATCATCATTGCAGAACCAGCGCACAAGTCAATGCAGTGGTGAACTTTGGATACATAGTTAATGGGACAACATGGGTATCCTCTCTCTCTCTCTCTCTCTCTCTCTTTCTCTCTCTCTCTCACACACACATCTTGCTTTTCCAAATGCAACAGTCCAGGAAGTAACCCTGTGAAATAATCACAGCTTTTTCACATTGACAGCAAAATTATAAGGCTCAAATTCATGACAGAGAGAAGTCACAACGTAAAACCACCAACATTGCTTTCACTCTGAGTATTATCATCTTTTACATACACCACAAATGTGGCTGGTGGTCACGTTATTCACAAAATCAAATTTAAACTGAAGGAGCAGAGGCGCAACTGACGTCACATCCTTCGGATGAGACTATAAACCAGGCCCCGTGTGCGAACGCACGCAGAACATCTTGCGCACACGTTAAATCCTGTTCCGCTTTTCTAAAGAGTAGGCCATTGTGTGCCGGTGGGAACAGATGACAGAATTTACAAAACCGCATACACACGGGGACTGGATGTAAAAAAGCACATGAGTGCTTATTCCATTATCCTCGATATAAAAGAATAAATTAATTAATTATTTAAAAAAAGATTGGCATCACAGAGTCATGCTTATAGTTAAAGGTAGATAACTCACTCTTCTGTCGACCACGCAAGGAGCTGTTGGTTTGTTCCCTTTAAAATATGGGATTGGCTGACTGCCTCGTTGAGAAATTTCTCATTCTAAAAAAAGAAGAAGAAAAGAAAAGAAAGAAAACGCAAACACTTACCATTTATAGTTTTGTTCATGGACAATGTACAACATTCCCTTTTTTAAATGGAAAAGGCTGTTATATTCAAATGCTTGGACAGAATCAACGCTTTAAACAAACACACGTGAGAGCACATGTGTGCGCACACATACACAGACACAGTCACAAACGCGTTCTGCGCGCGCGCGCGCTCACACACACACACTTTTCTGATGAGATCGTTTATAAAACGAGGATACCTGCAAACAGCACAGAACAAATCTCGCTCAAGAGGATTTTCCCTCAGGAGTTAACATCAGTGCCGACTTCATTCTCCCCAAAAGTCCTTCCGATGAGACTATAAACCGAGGTCCCGTGTGCGAACGCACGCAGAACATTTGGGCTTACGTTAAAACCCGTTCCGCTTTTCGGAAGAGTAGGCCATTGTGTGCCGGTGGGAACGGATGACAAAATTTACAAAACTGCATACACACGGGGACTGGATAAAAAAATCACATTCCATTCCATTACCATTCCATTACATTATTCCATTACCCTCGAAATTTAAAAAAAAAAAAAAAAAAAAAAGTAACACCGTGAATATCATTTTATTCAAGAAGACCAAGGGAGAAAATCAATCTAGCGTTAGCTGTCGAAGGATTACTTCCCTTCCCTCAGAAAAGATTCTGATCGCTTGAGCCTGTTTTGAACACACACACACACACACACACACACCACACACACACACATACACACACACACCGCATGGACTTGTGTGTGTGTGTGAGTATGTGTGTGTGTGTGTGTGTGTGTGTGTGTGTGTGTGTGTTTCCCATCGCTCTGATTCTCACAGAAAAACAAACCCAGCAATACTGGCACCAGCAGCAGAAGTATAGTCTAACAGGTTACTGACGATGTATGTCTGTCTTCCATCTTATCAGGACTGGGAGAGGCACCACTTGCCGTGTTGCCTTGTCTGTCTGTCCACTTCAGACATACATGACATGCAGAATTTTTTTTAAAGCTAAATGGTGGAATCTTATGGTGGATTTGACTTTTCGTTCATGTTTCTCTCTCTCTCTCTCTCTCTCTCTCTCTCTCTCTCTCTCTCTCTCTCTCTCTCTCTCTCTCTCTCTCTCTCTCTCTCCCTCCCCCCCCTTCCTCTCTCTATTCTTTTCTTTCTTTCTTACTTTCTTTTTTTCTTTCTTTCTTTCCTATTTTCTTTCTTTTTATCTTTCTTTCGTTCGTTTGTTCACTGTTTTCTTCATTCATTTCTTCATTCTCTCTCTCCTTCTCTCTTTCTCGTATATTTAGAAGGATATGTTGTAAGACTGGAATTACCCCCCTCTCTCCCTTCGCCAAAAGCCTTCTTATGACACTTTTAAAACCGGCCTCATGACACATTTATTTAAAAGCTAAGATTCTCCCCTCTTGTTCCATTTCATTTTTGTCCCTGCCCTCAACAGCCCAAACCCCATCACCCTGCCGAAGTGTACAACCTTTATGTGTGTGCGTGAGTGTGCGTGTATGTGCGTGCGTGCGAGCGTGTGTGTATACATTTGAACTTGTAAAAAAAAAACCGCCCTATTAATTGTAACTAGCTGCATGTGAATGAGTAGGATGAATGAAAGCGCTTTGATTTGTTTTGTTGCAAGATATAGCGCTATACAAATCCATATATTATTATTATTATTATTATTATCATTATTACTATTAATGTAAGACTAGGCTTGGACCAGACATCTTCATCCTTGCGTAATAAAAATCATTCATTCATTTATTTAATCATGCGGATAGCGGACGGGACAAGAGAGACAGACAGACAGACAGAGTCAGAGACAGAGACGCAGAGACACAGAGACACGGAGAGAGAGACAGAGGAAGGGAGGGAGAGACAGGGAGAGAGACAGAGATAGAGACTGCATGCCTTATCTCTCCCAATGTTTAAAGGTAGGACACATCTTCACGACTGAACACAAAGTCTAGATAAAATATCAGGTAACTCGAAACATCGCCAAATCTGTGTATAACCCAGCTCCCCCTAAAATAAAAAGAAGAAAAAAAAGGGATGAACCCAAGCAGCACACCAACTCAAAGCGGCCATCAGAGATGTTGCTGTCAGCAGTACTATGGACATGGACCTTCACGTCCACTTCTCTGTCCAGTCTGTCTCAGCATGTGCACTCTGACTCATACACTCTCCTGCTGCTGCTGCTGCTGCTGTTGCTGTTTCTGTTGCTGCTACTGTTGCTGTTGCTGCTGCTGCTGCTGCTGCTGCTGCTGCTGCTGCTGCTGCTGTTGCTGTTGCTGCTGCTGCTGCTACTGTTGCTGTTGCTGCTGCTTCTGCTGTTGCTGCTGCTGCTGCTGTTGCTGTTGCTGCTTCTGCTGCTGTTGCTGCTGCTGCTGCTGTTGCTGTTGCTGCTGCTGCTGCTACTGTTGCTGTTGCTGCTGCTTCTGCTGTTGCTGCTGCTGCTGCTGTTGCTGTTGCTGCTTCTGCTGCTGTTGCTGTTGCTGCTGCTGCTGCTGCTGTTGCTGCTGCTGCTGCTGCTGCTGCTGCTGCTGCTGCTGCTGACCAGGCTTGACCAGTCAAAACATTGCCTGGCCGACTACCAGGCACACTGACAGAACGAGGAGAGAAACCTGACGGACAAGGTTCTGTTCCTTCACAAAGACCCCCAGACAGAGAATCAGACACCGAGGACACAGACAGAGGCCTTGCAGAACTCGCAGACTTCAACAAATCTGCTGGCATTCTTGCAGAAAGAGATACAGGCTGTCCAAGCGGAAAACCCGGTTTTGAAAGCTGAGCTGGGAAGAGTTCAAAGACAGATGTCGTCCATGAGAAATGAGCAGGAGCACGTGAAGGATGTGATCACCCGCTGCGGGACAAAACTCTGGTCTGGGCTGGAGGAGGGTGGAGGTGGTGGAGATCATCATCTTGAAGACAAGCCCGCTTTTGAAGAAGAGTTTGGGGAGAAGAAGCATGGAGAACATGGTGACACGAAGAACTCGGATCATCCACACCTCAGAGATCCTGATCCTGATCATCAGAAGATCAGGTCGTGTCCAGGGCAGAATCTTCACCCCCCCCCCCCCAAACACACACACACAAACACAGAGCAGGAAAAGAAGCGGGAATCCCCACAGCACATGCAGGTAGTTCATTCCGACGACTTGGTTTCCTTGGAAGCGGTGACCAGCCACCTGGCACAGCAGGTCACGCAGCTGACGGCGGAGGTGCAGGCGCTGAAGAACTCGGACATCCAGCAGTACATCCACCAGGACATCCAGCAGTACATCCATCAGGACATCCAGCAGTACATCTAGCAGTACATCCAGCAGTACATCTAGCAGTACATCCAGCAGTACATCCAGCAGTACATCCAGCAGTACATCCAGCAGTACATCCAGCAGGACATCCAGCAGTACAGCCAGCAGTACATCTAGCAGTACGTCCAGCAGTACATCCAGCAGTACATTCATCAGTACATCCAGCAGGACATCCAGCAGTACAGCCAGCAGTACATCTAGCAGTACGTCCAGCAGTACATCCGACAGTACATCCAGCAGTACATCCAGCAGGACATCCAGCAGTACAACCAGCAGTACATCCAGCAATATCAGGACATCCAGCAGTACAGCCAGCAATATCAGGACATCCAGCAGTACAGCCAGCAGTACATCCAGCAGGACATCCAGCAGTACAGCCAGCAGTACATCCAGCAGGACATCCAGCAGTACAGCCAGCAATACCAGGACATCCAGCAGTACAGCCAGCAGGACATCCAGCAGTACATCCAGCAATACCAGGACATCCAGCAATACCAGGACATCCAGCAATATCAGGACATCCAGCAATATCAGGACATCCAGCAGTACAGCCGGCAGTACATCCAGCAGTACATCCAGCAGTACATCCAGCAGTACATCCAGCATGTCGGGGGGCCAGCCTCGTGCAGTGGGGCATCTCCGCCTGTACGGGTCCGCAGAGCTGTCTACACCGCGCCTTTGGCGGGTCTGCGTACCAGAGCTCCGGGGCTGCAGCCACCCTCTGCCTGTCCCTGGCCCCCACACTCCGGGACGTCTCTCCCGGCATGGCCTACTCCGCCAGTCTGTTGGGCAGGGAGTACGAGACGTTCGATTCCCACCAGAATAAAGATGGTATGGACATGTGACAAGATCAGACGGGCTCTGCGAGATCATCCTGGTAGGAACAGTCCAGGGGAAGAGAAGGCGAGGCAGGCCGAAGAAGAAATGGGCAGACAACATCACTGAATGGACCGGGAAGAGCTTCTCCACAACCCAGGCACTTGCCCACAACCGCCGCAAATGGAGCCAACTGGTGCAACGTTCTTCACTGCAGTGCCCCTACGACCCTGGAGGGGGTTATGGGAACAGGAGATGAGATGAGATATGAGCGGTGTGTCGCTCCACTTTCTCCATCAGCATCACGGTGTCTGGAACTAACGCGTGTTCTGAGGGCTGGGTGCTGCAGTATTCTGGCTTCCTCATGGCTGGCTATGCCAGACATGCCGGAGCCAGCTGTGTGGACGGTAGACTGGACAGTAGGAACAGCAGCGGCGCCAACATGAACGGTCATCTTCTGTACTTCACGCTGACCAAGTCTGCCGTGTCCGCCTTACCAACGCCACCAAGTGGTGACCTGTGCTGTGGGTTCTAAGTGAAAAGCAGACTGCTGCGATGAAGAGTGGAGTGTGCGTGTTAGGACCGCGTTCATAGTATTACTCAGGGTTAGTGTTTCCACGTTATTGCTATTGTTCCAGATTATTGTATCTCACCATGTTTAAAGTGTCCAAGGGGACGGGATAGCTCAGTGGTCAGAACACTCGCTTCCCCCCAGCCAAGGTTAAGCAGCGTCGAGCGTGGTTACCACTTGGATGGGTGACCCATTGCGCGCCTTGGCTTCAGTACAGTCCCCCAGTTCACCCAGCTGTAAATAAGTACCTGCAATCTTTAGGGTCAGGGAAGGTAAAGCAGCGAGGAAGAGGAGATGGGCGCGCCCTCAATATGCTGGCCCCTTGGAAAGCTGAGGTCTCTGATGCCTCGCTCCCCTACGACCACATAGGTTATGGGACACCTTCATTTTTTTTATGCGGGCAGGTTGGGATCTGCTTGTCGTTTGGTATGTTTTTGGTGTTTGTTAATGTTGTTTGTTTGTGTGTCTGTTGTTTGTTTGATTATATTTATGATTTGTTCGCATCTTTTTCATTCTTTGTTTGCTTACTGTTTTTGATTCTTAGTTTGACTTTTCTGTTGTGATCTAAATCAGGAATTACTGAGTGATAATTATCACTAATTCTCTTGTGAACAATTCATGGTCATTTTCTTGCTTTGTTCTTTTTTCCATGCTTGCATTATTTTAAAAGTTTTGATTTCCCATCTTTCTTTCTTTCTTCTTTCATTTTTTCCTTCTTTCTTTTCTTTTTTCTATGTTATTTTTTTACTTTCTATCTTTTATTTTCTTTCGTTTCTTTTTCGTGCCTTTTCTTTGTTTTTTTTTTTTATCTCTTTTCCCTCCGTTTGTCTGTTCTTCCTATGTTTCTTTCTATCTGTATTTATTTTTCTCTTTCTGTTCTCC
>CM054138.1:80347370-80352370 GCA_028751875.1 Rapana venosa | reverse complement strand
AACGGATGACAAAATGTACAAAACTGCATACACACGGGGACGGTTGGGAAAAAAAGCACATGAGTGCTTATTCCATTATCCTCGAAATAAAAGAATAAAATAAAAATTAAATAATCAATAAAACTGATCTTCAGCCCGTGTGCATATTGATTGTCTGCATTCGCCTTAAGGATTTACATCGTTTTGTTCCTGTGTCAAGCCAAGGCTGGTATTGTTGTTGTTGGGCTGTTGTTGATGGTTGACATGTGACGCTCCGCCACGAAATGAGTCTCACTGCACCCGTGGTCAATTTTTAGTTGTTAACATGTTATCAATCTGCAATAAATAAGCTGTTCAATACAGAAAACAGATTGTAAATCGGATAATTCTATGAAAAGATATTACAAGTTGAAATGGAAGACAGCAGAAAGTAACAAAAAATGAGAAATGGACAAATTTTGCATCGTAATAGGTGGTGAGAATGAGGGCTTGGATGTTTCAAATTGCGTTTTTAAAGCAAAAGGAAACAAAATTACGCCTTGGTACTTTAGTACAAGGTAGAAAAATGGATTTAGTTTTATAATCAATCGAAATCTCAAAGTCGACAACCTGACCCCCCACTTGCCTTAAATGGCTCCTAGTGGAAAAATGGTCCGGGAAAAGCGACTCATTTCGTGATGGAGCGTCACAAAATGTAATAGGCTGGCTGCATTCTGGACGCAATGCTCATCCATTATTCAGCCGTTATAGACTTAATCTCTGTTCATTTGTATCTTGTGTAGGATTGGGTTTCTGGTATTTTGTTTGAAGCTTGCTTGTTTTCTCCACACGCATTTTCTTGCTCTTTTTGTTTAATTCATAAATTAATTCATACGCGGTTGCATGCCTATAAATGAGTTGAATGCAAGCACTTTGATTTGTTGTTTTACCATACATTATTATTATTATCATCATGAATATTATTATTATCATTATTTTTATTATTATCATCATCATTATCATCATCATCATCTCATCATCAATTCTAAAAGTGTCACTATGTAAGTTTAACAGATGACGAAAAATTAAATTTGAATTTAACGTCTGTTCACTCTCAGTGATATTAGCAAAATGTTTTAAAAATTAGAAAATTTAAGAATTAAAAAATTGGCAAAATTGAAATCAAAATAATTATTTTAACTTATTTTTTTAATCAGTAATATTATAAATACAAAAATTACCATAACCAGAACAGAATGTAAAAAAAACCGATCGCAAAACAACAACCAATGCAGGATAAAGTCACACACAATATGCAGGCAAGTCAATACACAAACACTAAAAATCAAAATGACTATCTTCCAGATTTCACAAAGGCACTGATATTTCCAACCGTTTGTAGACACTACCGCAAACTTTCACGATTCACGCAACATGAGAAGCCTTCATGATCGAACTGTAACCATTGACACCATGCAGCATAAACCACAACAACAATACTACACAACAACACAGGTCTGTTACATCCTTTCCGATTCTGACACAATGAAGGCGGAATGTTAATAATTCTGATAATATATTCACACACAAAATAATAGTGGTACTGCACAAATAGGGTACAACGAATGTGAGGATTTCAAAACCAAAAACCTGAAGAAGAGTTAAGTTTTTACGAGAGAATATCTGTGAAAAAACTTAGACTCTAAACTTAAAGGTAGATTCCTGACAGTGTGTATATATTTCTGTGTCCAGTCTGACAGCCAGGCAGTCACAGCACTACAGTTTGGGATAAAACAGCCATAATTCAAAACACCACACACAAAATCCAGACTGAGGGAAATAATGTTTTCAATGTATAAATCAGTTCTTCATTCACTCTGACACACACAGTAACGATCATCAACATGTGGTCAAGGGTTAAGCTTACAAATGTTTCTTCATTCAACAAACAAACACGCAAACAAACGAACGAACAAACAAACAAAAACCCACTCAATAACCACTGTAGGGAAATAATCACAAATCCGTCCTTTCACTTCGGCCAAAAAGAAAACGGAAAGTGCTGTGTTTTATCATAAATAAAACCACAATCATCAAAACTGCACATCTGGTTTCTTTTAAATGTCCTCCAGTGTTTCCACAACTCGTGCAAGGCCAACGCAGGCTGATCCGAGGATTGAAGTGTCAAGGCAACCACAGCAGATCATCATTATCAAGCTCTGTTCACAGGAAGCATACAGCCTGCCCCCCAAAACCACGAGCCTAAGACCTCTCCATGATCATGACTTGGGCACATTACGAGGATGACGATTCTCCTCACTCACTGATGACGCAGGACCAGGATCCCCTTGCTGACGTAACGGAGCGTCATGGATGACGATAGACTCCAACCGCTCTTGCGTCAGAATGAAGGGCGACAACTCATTGTCCGACATTTGACGCCTGAGTATTTTCTCATGGCGCGTGCGGGCGTTCATCAGCGTGGAAGAAGGCTTCCCGGAAGTGACGTGAGAGTGATTGACAATGACGGGCGCCTCTTGCAGCACGATGATTGGCTGAGTGCCTCCGTCCCCGGAAGTAGATGGCGCAGCAGGGTAAGGGGCGGGTCTTGGGGCTGAGGTCCCGCCCACCACGTTGACTGACAGGCCGTTTCTGTGAGGGTGGGGGTGTTGTGGGGGGGAGCCTGGGGTGTTGCTTTGGGGGTGGTTGTGGTGATGGTGATGGTGGTGGTGGGGTGGTGGTGGTCCCTGGAGGAGGAAGGGGAAGAGGAAGGGGAGTGATGTCGACCGGAAGTGACGTTGTTGCCGTCATCTTGGATGTCCCTCTTCTGTGTTGAAGGAGAGGATTTGTGTCGTCCGTGCCCTGAAGACGTTTGGTCCTGCTGTTCCTTTTGGTAATATTCCTCTGAAACATATTATATAATTATGCATTGTGTGTGCGTGCACAAACACACATACACACGCGCGCGCATGCACACACACACACGCATGCACGCATACATACACACACACACACACACAGAAAAATCTTGTCAAATAGAATTTTGGCAATTTTCCATTATTCGTGTACAAGAAAGAACAAAAGTATGTGCAACTCATACTGCTTCATCCAGTTATCTTTGCTTTACCACCATCTCTTCCACCACATTACCATCACCACATCACCCTTTGCACCACCCTCATCAGCTTTCAGTCTTAAGCAGGCGACAAACTATCCTTTGCATGATTATGGTTCAAACTGACCGTTCAAATCTGTTGGTTCCACGCTGTCAGTGGAAAAAGAACAAACTGTTAACACAAAACTTTTGAAAGGTGTACAAAGTGAAAAAGGTCCATGCTGAGGCTTCAATCCCATTCACAAGGCACATGCATCGTGACCTGTAACTTGAAACTAAACACTGATTGGCTGGAGGCTGTGAACTGGCCGTTTCAACCAGACCCAAACACAACATGCTCTATTTCAAAAGACCAGGTTGAATCTGATGCCACAAGCCATTGAAACGGGCACATACAGTACAGATAATCCGTTTAGGATCAGTTTCGGCCTGACCATCCCAGACTTACGGTTCAGGAGGCTCGAACGTCAGGGTTTTTTCCCTGTCCAGTGATGGCTAGAGATGGAGATGGGGATGGAAGATGGAAGGGTGGCTGACATGACTCTCCAGATGCACATCACTAGCACCAGTAGATACAGTAACAGTAGCAACACCAGCACTACCACTGCTACCATCACTTTCCCCAACATTTCCATGACAGTCATCACCGTCCTAATCGTCATCTTCTTCAAAACGTTCATCACAACTACAACCACCACCATCACTGCCATCGTCATCAACAACACCACCGTCACCATCACCATCATCGTCACCATCACCATCATCGTCATCAACATCATCATCAATCATAAAAGTCATTACCACCACACCATCATCATTGTCACAACCACTGATGCCATTGTCATCCTCACCACCACCGCCACCAATACCATGATTACCACCGCTACTATTACCACCACCACCACCACTACATCAGCATCAAAAATACTCAATGGCCCCACCAATATTCCACCACCCCAATACTTCTACCACCACCACATTGTCACACACCATCCTTAGCCTTTTACTGACTGGAGACTGGCCCAGGCCAAAAGCTGTGTCAG
Organism: Rapana venosa; assembly: GCA_028751875.1. Classification (NCBI taxonomy): domain Eukaryota; kingdom Metazoa; phylum Mollusca; class Gastropoda; order Neogastropoda; family Muricidae; genus Rapana; species Rapana venosa. The sequence goes on along the minus strand of CM054138.1, from coordinate 80,348,254 downwards.
TTATTGATGTCAGCTAATTGCCAAGGCCTACATTAAAATGTTGTTATGCTATGTTGTGTTGAGATTGCCTTCAACCATAACAAGCTCTTAACATAACAACCGGCACTCTCCTTTATAGGAGTAAAAATCCTCTGAAGTCAGAGTGTGGCTGCCTGTATGGCAAGGTACTTAAAAACAGTCATAAACACACAAACTTCTCATTCAGTGTGCAATTCTAATCTCACAAAGATTCCCAGGTGGTGTGAGTGAGTCAGAGTGCACATTCTGGGTGAGCCCTATAGTGTCACACTGGAGAACACACACCAACAACAACAGCAGCAACTACAACAACAACAGCAACATGTATGTTTGTCCGTCGTGTCCGACGATGACCTCCAAAACAGCAGAGGAGGCAGCTGCTGTTTTGGAAACTGGGCAGAAATTTGATTATAGTGGAGATGCCTTGCCCACAGCACATCCCCACTCTCTCGGCCAAGTGGGCATAAGGACAGTCAGCGTTGGAGATGCTCTCCAAAGGCCAACCAGTCCCCAGGGCTGCAGCACATAGGACTGTGCAAGTCAAGCCTCCTAGTCAGAGAGTCATAGTCGATCACTAAAGACTAAGCTGTAAAGTGGAATTCCATGAGTGGGAAAGCCACTGGTCATACAGCCTCTCACTTTGCTGTTGCCCCCAGCATCAATGGTTTAATCAAGAACTGTGATAAAGCCCAGGCGCTGACGGCACTACAACAACAACAACAACAACAACAGCAACAACAACATCAACAGCAACAACAACAGCAACAACATCAGCAACTGACTGGAGATGGAGAGGAAGGCGGTGGCCCACATGACGCTCCAGATCCAGCCCAGGAGGAAGAGGAAGGTGAGGAGGAACTGCAGGA
>CM054138.1:80314870-80339870 GCA_028751875.1 Rapana venosa | reverse complement strand
GATATTGGTTTTAATATTTTGTTTTTTTGGTATTACAACGATTGGGATTGTGTTGTGTAGCTGTATGTAGACTGGCTGTAGTTAAGAGGGACCGGGATAGCCTGGTGGTTAGAGTGATGTGCACCGCGCTCGTGATATGCCGACCCGGGTTCGTATCTTGTTCAAGAGGATATTTTCCTCTGGAGTTAACATCAGTGCCGACTCCACCCCCCCCCCCCCCCCCCCCCCCCCTTCCCCCCAACACCCCCAAAAGAATAGTCCTTTGGATAAGACGATAAACCGATGTCCCGTGTGCGAACACACGTAGAACATCTTGCGCACATGTTAAAACCCGTTCTGCTTCTCGGAAGAGTAGGCCATCGTGTGCCAGTGGGAACGCATGTCAAAATTTACAAATGAAAAAGCAAAACGTAGACACGCGGGGACTGGATTTAAAAATAACCACTTGAGGGCTTATTTCATTATCATCGAAATAAAAGATTTTGCTCTCTGAGCGTTCGAAAGAAGAAGAAGAAGAAGAAGAAGAAGAAGAAGAAGAAGAAGAAGAAGAAGAAGAAGAAGAAAGAAGAAGAAGAAGAAGAAGAAGAAGAGAGAGAAGAAGAAGAAGCGAGGAGAAGGAGAGGACGACGATGACGACGACGAACGACGACGAAGAAGAAGAAGAAGAAGAAGAAGAAGAAGAAGAAGAACAAGAACAAGAACAAGAAGAACAAGAAAGAATTATCCCGCCAGGAAGAGTGCATCACCACAAGAGCAGCGCTGCCCGTTTCTGTTGCTTTCCCTGTCTGAACGTGCATTGGTTTCCCTTCGAAAGCGGCTTCTTTCTTTCACAGAATTTTGCCAAGGATAACTCTTTCGCGACAGCGGGGTTGTTTTCTTTTCTCCTATACTAAATGCGTGTTCCACACTGGACTTCAGTTTATTGCCTCCTCCAAAAGACTAGCGCCCAGACCAACAGACAGACAGAGAGAGAGAGAGACAGAGACAGACAGAGACTGACAGGCACACAGATAGACAGAGACAAAGAGACAGAGACAGACACACAGACAGACACCAAGGGATAGACAGACAGAGACTGACAGGCACACAGACAGACAGAGACACAGACAGACACACAGACAGAGACTCAAAGATAGACACACAGACAGAAACAGAGACAGAGAGACAGATAAAGGGGGAAAAGAGAAGTGCCAAAATCAATATTGTGGTAAGTGAAGAGAGGCAGGCCCAGAAGGAGCCCACAAGACGCCATACAAACAAATACACACACACACACACATAATACACACGCTGCCAGCTAGATAGACAGACAGACTAGCTACTACTAGCTCTACTGCACCCTCCTATGCCAGGCACGTATGGCCACTACACTTTGTCAAAAGCTTACGATGTTTTCCTTCCATAAAAATCGCTTTCGTCTACGTGTGGAAAAAAGTGACGCGGTTTATTTTATCTGTACCTCTCCTCCTTTCCCCTTACCTTTTATCATTATTTCTTTTGTGAACAATATTCTGTCTCATTTTTCTTTAAGGCACGTATGGCCATTACACTTTGTCAAAAGCTTACAATATTTTTTCCTTCCACAAAAATTGCTTTCGTCTACGTGTGGAAAAAAGTGATGCGGTTTATTTTATCTGTAACTCTCTTCCTTTTCCTTCACCTTCCAGCATTTTCTTTTCTTTTCTTTTCGGAGCATTTTCTGTCTCTTTTTTTCCTTTTAAAAACGTGCGTCGGTTACACAGTAACTTACATGACTTCAAAATATCGGTTTTATATTCGATTTGTTTAAATGCCTATTTTACTGTGGTTTTAAAAAAATATATCATTATTTAAGATTGAAAATAGACGGACAAAGACCGACAAAAATATGAGACAAAAACAACAAATAAAAAAAAAACCCACCCGTAGATTGGTAAGGAAAGTAGTGGGGGTGGGAGTGGGGTGGTGGGGGAGTGGGGATGGCGGACGGGGAGGGGGAGGTGGTAGGGGGGCTGGAAGAGAGACAGAAAGGGATACTTTCTGTTTCCGTCATCTTCTTCGTCGAAGGCTCAGACAGCAACTGTTGTTGTCTGTCATACGAGCGAAAATGCGTTGCACACACTGCCGTAAAGCGCCTGACAGGTCAGGCCCAGCGCATCCGACTTCGGCATGGGAGAGAATTGCTATCTTTCTGGAAGTAAAAGCCAAGAGAATGGTACCAAGAAGGCAGAAAATAGAAAAGGAGGTAACAGTAAGAAAAAATCGAAAGCAGAAACAAAGAGAGGGATAGAAAAAGGGGAATTCCTAGCACATATTTTCCTGAAGGTGGGGATACTATTCATACTGAGTGGCCCCCGGCATTCCCAAAACAAACAAACAAAAAAACTAAAGATAAAAATCTCAACCGTACAGGGCTAAGAGAAGGGAGGTGGTGGTGTGAGGGAAGGGGAGGGTGGAAGAGTACTAGAATGGGATACTTTCTGTACCATCCTCTTAAGCCTTCTGTGACTAAGTGTTCCATTCTTTATATATCTTTGGTATTGTTGCCATGCTGTGTTGTTGGACGTTCCACATCTTAATAACACCCTTAGGATCACCCAGAATGATATACACTTTGCCACATTGCTTATTCAATCTGGAAATAAACATTTGACTTGACTGACTTGACACTCACACCACCATGGACAATGCCAGTAAACATTGGATGAAAACTGTGCATGTATAGTTTTTGAGGTACCTCGTCATACAGGCAGCCATATTCCGACACCTGATGATTATTTTTTGTCCTTCAATGGAGAGTGCAAGTTGTTATGCTAAGCGCATTTTCATGGATGAAGACAAATCTCAATATAACAATGCAAAAGATAGCAACAAAGGGGGACGGGATAGCCTAGTGGTTAGAACATTGCGCTCAAAATCTGACGACCAGGGTTCGATTCCCGTTCAAGGGGATATTTTCCCCTGAAGTTAACATCAGTGCAGACTCCACTCTCCCCAAAAGTCCTTCGGATGAGATTATAAAACGAGGCCCCGTGTGCGAACGCAAGCAGAACATCCTGCGCATACGTTAAATCATGTTCCGCTTTTCGTAAGAGTAGGCCATTGTGTGCCGATGGAAACAGATGACAATTTACAAAACCGCATATACACGGTGACTAGATGTAAAAAAGCACACGAGTGCTTATTTCATTATCCTCGATATATAAGGATAAATAAAATATTTAAAAAAACCACAATTCAATGCAGGCCTTGGCCCTTTGCTTGTTTTATCAATAACTGACACAGCTTTTTGTCTGGGAGAGATTCGCCTTTTTATGACATAGCAGATGCTGTGTGCGGAGGTATATGGAATTTCGTGCACACGATACCTCTTTTTAAAAGTTATAAATATCCTGTCTATCTGTCTGTCTGTCTCAAACACTCCCTGTCTGTCTGTCTGTCTCTCCCTCTGTGTATGCATGTGTCTCTGTCTGTCTGCCTGAAATCTGTCTGTCTGTTTTCTCTCTCTCTCTCTCTCTCTCCTCTCTTCTCTCTCTCTACACACACTCACTCACCCACTCTCTCCCTCTCGCTCTATCTCCTTCTCTCTCTGTCTCTCTGTGTCTCTGAGTGTATGTATACGTCTCTCTCTCTACCTTCTCTTTCGCTCTCTCTCTCTCTCTCTCTCTCTCTCTCTCTCTCTCTCTCTCTCTCTTCCTCTCTCTCTCTCTCTCTCTCTCTCTGACTCCCCCTCTCTCTCTGTCACGCTCTCTTCTGTCTGTCTGTCTGTCTCTCTCCCCCACACCATCCCCCTACCCCCTCTCTCCCCCCTCTCTCTCCCTCTCTCTCTCTCTCTGTGAGTCAGTCGGTGTATAGAAAGGGAGGGCACAGATGCAGGATAAACCTACAAGAAGAGATAAAGATATGAGAGACCCCAGTTTATTGTTCCGAGCTCCTGCCTAAGATATGAACGAGGCTAGGTGATGGTGATGGTGTTGTTTCCGTTGTTCAGGGTCTGTTTCGCTTTCTGTGTTCCTTGGCATTGCGTGGAGCCATTTAAAGAGGATAAATGGTAAGTTCCCTCTTCCGTGGAATATTAGATTGGCGGGCTGCCCCTCCCACCACCCTATCCCACCCATCCCTCCCACACACATACAAACAAACACGCACACAGACACACTGGCAAGCACGTATGCACGCACACATGCACACATACACACATACGCGTGCGCGCATGCACGCACACACACATACACACACTAACTCAAGCATAGACAAGCACGCACGCACACACACACAAACACACGCATGCACACACACAAGCACGCATATATGCATGCACACAAGCACACACGCGCGCGGCAAAAAAGAGAGAGAGAGAGAGAGAGGAGAGAGAGAGAGAGACAGACAGACAGACAGACAGACAGAGACAGACAGACAGAGACAGAGAGACAGATAGAGAACAGACAGACAGACAGAGACAGACAGATTGACAGACACACACACACACACACACACACACACACACACACACACACACACACACACACACACACACACACAGCCAGACAGACAGACAGACAGACAGACTGTTTTCCAACACTGCAGTGGAATGACAGTAACAGAGGTATCAAGAGTGGAAAATCGATAGAAAACCAACACCATGATGAATTAGACACAACCACGTCCTTGAAATATGAACCCGCCTTCTTAGAATGCATAAATTATCTAGCGTGACAGACAGAGACAGAGAGAGATAAACAGACAGACAGGAAGGCAGGAAGGCAGACAGACAGACAGACAGTCAGACAGAGACAGGTAGAGATAGGAGACAGAGGCAGAGAGAGAGATAGACAGAGAGAGATAGACAGACAAGCAGGCAGGCAGGCAGGCAGACAGACAGACAGACAAACAGAAAGACAGACAGACAGAGACAGGTAGAGATAGGAGACAGAGACATAGAGAGAGATAGACACAGAGAGAGAGAGATAGACAGAGATAGACAGACAGGCAGAGAGGCAGGCAGGCAGGCAGGCAGACAGACAGACAGTCAGGTAGAGATAGAAGGAGACAGAGAGAGAGAGAGAGAGAGAGAGAGAGAGAGAGAGAGAGAGAGAGAGAGAGAGAGAGAGAGAGAGATAGACAGGCCCACAGACATAATGTTTTCCCTATCATTGCAATAATAAATGTACAGACAGAGACAGACGTGTCCAGAGTGGAAGATCGATAGAAAAACAACAGCAAAATGAATTGAACACAACCACGTCCTTGAAATATGAACCCACCTTGTTAGAGTGCATTTTAAAATTTAATTTTATTCTTTTATATCGAGGATAATGGAATAAGCACCTATGTGTTTTTTTACATCCATTCCTCGTGTGTATGCGGATTTGTGAATTCTTTCATCTGTTCTCACCGGCACACAATGGCCTACTCTTACTCATAACTTATCTAGCCTGACAGAGAGAGAGAGAGAGAGAGAGAGAGAGAGAGAGAGAGAGAGAGAGAGAGAGAGAGAGAGAGAGAGAGAGAGAGAGGAGAGGCAGACAGACAGAGACAGACAGATAAATAGACAGACAGAGAGATACACAGACAAATAGACAGAGAGACAGACAAACAGAGACAAAAACAGAGACAGAGAGAGGCGGAGAGAAGGCAATGATGATGGTCATGATGATAATTATGACAACGACGATGGCGATGATGTTGTTGAGGAGGAGGAAGGTGACAAGGAACAATGGTGGTGGTGGTGGTGTTTGTGATGATGATGATGATGATGATGATGATGATGATGATGATGATGATGACGACGACGATGACGACGACGACGACGACGACGACGAAGGCAAAGACGACGACGACGACGGTGACGAAATTGCTGCTGCAGATGATGATGATGATTTTTATTTCAATTTTAGTCCAGAACAATAGCTTGGACAGTTACTGACGCGCACTTAGTGCCAAGGCCTACATTAAAATAAATAGTGTTATACCACCGAATGCTGCCCTGACATTATCTTCAGCCACGACAAGCTCTTTAGCACAGCAACCTTCACTTTCCCTCAAAGGAAAAAAAAAAACCCACCAAAGTCTCTGTAGTCGGAGTATGGCTGCCTAAGTGGCGACTTAATTATATAAAAAGAGTCGAATGCGCGCAAACTTCTGCTCCAGCGTGGACGTACAATGTCCCAGTGATTGCCATGTGGGCTGAGTGGGTCAGATGGCATGTTTATTCTGGGTGACCCCCAAAGGTAGGCGGCTGTGGACGGTGCAACAACAACAAGAGCAACACTTCCATGTCCCTACTTGACTACAGAAGCCGCAAAGGGGACAGGTAGCTTGATGGTTAGAGTATTACCCTCCCGATCATCATCATTATCATCATTATCATCAACATCATCATCTTCTTCTTCATTACCATCATCATCACCATCTTCTTCTTTTCCTTCTTCCTGTCTGTCTGTCTTTCTTACTTTCCTTTTTTTACTGTCTGTCTGTCTTTCTTTCTGTTTGTTTTTCTTTGTTTTCTTTCTTTCTTATTTTCTTCTTCTTCCTCCTCCTCTTCTTCTTCCTCTTCTTCTTCTCCTTCTCTTCCTCCTTCCCCTCCTCCTTCTTCTTCTCCTCCTCCTCCTTCTTCTGCTTCTTCTTCTTCTCCTTCTTCTTCTTCTTCTTCTTCTCCTCCTCCTTCTTCTTCTGCTTCTGCTTCTTCTTCTCCTTCTTCTTCTCCTCCTCCTCCTTCTTCTTCTCCTCCTCCTTCTTCTGCTTCTTCTTCTTCTCTTCTTCTTTCTTCTTCTCCTCCTCCTTCTTCTTCTCTCCTCCTCCTTCTTCTTTGCTTCTTCTCTCTTCTTCTTCTCTCCTCCTTCTTCTTCTCCTCCTCCTCCTTTTCTTGTCTTCTCCTCCTCCTTCTTCTTCTCTCTTCCTCCTCCTTCTTCTTTCTTCTCCTCCTCCTTCTTCTTCTCCTCTTCCTCCTCCTTTCTTCTTCTCCCCTCCTCCTCTCTTCTTCTTCTCTCTTCCTCCTCCTTCTCTTCTTCTTCTCCTCCCCTCTCCTTCTTCTTCCTCTCCTCCTTCTTCTTCTCTCTCTCCTTTCCTCCTCTCCTTCTTCTTCTTCTTCTCCTCCTCCTCTCCTTCTCTCTCCTCCTCCTCTCCTTCTTCTCTCTTTCTTCTCCTCCTTCTTCTCCTCTCCTTCTCTTCTTCTTCTCCTCCTCCTCCTTCTCTCCTCTCTTCTTCCTTCTTCTCCTCCTTCCTCCTTCCTCTCCTCCTTCTTCCTCTTCTTCTCTTCCCAATGCTGGGCTTGTCATTCATAACATCCCCACCTTTGAATTCTGTGCTAGGAATTCCCTCTTTTCTTCCCTTCTTGTTTCTGCCATTTCCCTTTCCCCGTCACCACCTTCTTCGTTTTTTGTGCCTTCCTGTCCCATGATCTGACTTCTTATCAAACAGACTTAAAGATAGCAGATCTTTCACCCCTGATCGAATGTACTGGCCATTGTCAAGCGCTTAACTAACGCAGTGCAAACGATTTTCGCCATTGACACAAAGAATGCTGCTGCCGGGGTTGGCATAAAAGAAGAATTCAGTGCAGCGACCCAGCGATTCCTGAGAAGTAATGGGATAAGTCAACTCCATCACCCCTGTGTTATGCTTCAATGCATCAGTCTTAATGGTGGGCAAAAACGGTCGCATACACAAAACCTATCTTTGGTGAGCCTTAGAGCTCTATCCAAGGAATGAAAAAACATAACAAAACAAAACATAACATCACAAAACAAAAAACATAGCAAAGCAAACAAAACAAAACATATCAAATCAAAGCAAAACATAACAAAACAAAAATAACAAACATAACATAAAGCCAAAAATCCCATGACAACAAAACAAAACATAACAAAGCAAAAAAAAATAAACATAACAAAACAAAACATAACCAAAAAAAAACATTACTTAATAAAGCAAAAACCCAAACATAACATAACATAGCAAAACAAAATAAAACAAAGCAAAACAATACAAAACAACACAAAACAACACAAAAACAAAACATTAGCAATGAATGTTCAGGCGAATGGCATCGCAAATATTGAACTTGCTCCTTCTGTTTTGGTTTCATTTCCTCTGATTAATGGTGAACGTAATGGTTGTGTGTGTGTGTGTTTGTGTGTGTGTGTGTGCGTGTGTGCGTGTGCGTGTGCATGTGTGTTTATCTCTCCGTGCTCGAGTGGTTTTGCATGTACACACTAAGCCACATGCGTGCAGGTGATCACTGATCGGGTTTTTTTCCCCCCTAGTATGTTTGGTAACGCAAGCAGAGATCGATATGCTATCAGCAGACTGTGATCACACAGCCGCACACACAAATCAATACATCGCTGCAGCCACACTAACTACTAAACCAACACCCATCCCCCCTCCCACGCCCCCTCCCCCCTCCCGCCTCCCCCCTCCCACTCAATGGAGAAATAAGCTGACTTTCGGGGCAGTCACACTCAAGAGAAATTGAAAAACGAAAGTTGATTCTTCTGCTGTATCCGTCCTCTCAGTACCCGTCCGTCCCTATCCTTTTAAAGCCAGCGTGTTATTTGAACGGTTCATTTTCAGCCAGACAGCGCTCTTGGTTTAAAAAACAAGTTTTACTCGATCATAGATGACTAAAACGCAAGTCTGTGACAGCGCAGTGGTAAAGTGTAAGTTGTTTTGTCAGCTCGTCGCCAAGGCCTACACTAAACTGTTGTTATGTTGTCAAATGTTGTGTTGGGATTGATTGCCTTCAGCCGTGACAAGATCTTAACATAACAACCGACACTCTTCTTTAAAAGAGAGAGAGAGAGAGAGAGAGAGAGAGAGAGAGAGAGAGAGAGAGAGAGAGAGAGAGAGAGAGAGAGAGAGAGAGAGAGAGAGAGAGAGAGAGAGAGAGAGAAAATCCTTTGAAGTCGGAGTGTGGCTGCCAAATGGAGAGGTAACTTATAAAACAGTCATACACGCAAACCTCCCATCCAGTGTGCAATTTCAATCTCACAGTGATTCCCAGGCGGGATGGGCGAGTCAGAGTGCACGTTCTGGGTGACCCCCCAGAGTGTTAAGCTGGGGAACGCACAACACAACAACAAACAGTTGTGGTTGTTTTATCAGGGTTAAGTAATCAGATCAACCTGACCCCGCCAAGTCAACAACAGCCCAGCAATCAGCCAATCCAATCATAGATAAAGGGAAACAACCCTCAATATCCCTAAAGCGAAAGTAAAGATATGATTTTCGTAAGGTCATAACATGATGCTATGACTATAAAGGTAAAAGGTAAAGGTGTCCCATAGCCTATATAGTTATAAGGTCGTAGGGGAGCGAGGCGTCAGAGACCTCACTTCTCTAGGGCCAGCATATTGAGGGCGGCGCCCATCTCCTCTCCCTCGCTGCTTTACCTTCCCTGACCCTAAAGAGGGCAGGTACCCATTTACAACTGGGGGAACTGGGGGAACTGTACTGAAGCCAAGGCGCGCTAACGGTCACCCATCCAAGTGGTAACCACGCTCGACGCTGCTTAACTTGGCTGGAGGAAAGCGAGTGCTCCGACCACTGAGCTATCCCGTCCCCTAAGTAAACTAGAGTAAGATAAATACCAGAATGTGTGTCTGTGTGCACGCGCGTGCGCGCACGCACGCGTGGATGTGTATACCCAGCATGTCTATGTACCTACTATCACACACCTGCATGCCTTACAAGAAAGGCACACTCGCCGTGCTTGCAACACACACCTACCTACCTACCTACCTGTGTGCGTGATCACCGATCAGTTGATTCGATCCCTATACTAGTGTTTGGCAACAGCAGCAGTAGCAGCAGCAACAGATCGATACGCTATCAGCAGACTGTGATCACAGAAGCCACACACAGATCGATACATCCATTGCAGGGACAGTGCACGCTGGACTGACCGGTCCCAAAGGAGGAACACGCTGACCTTCAGACCACTCAGAGCAGAAGTTGAAGACAGCTTTTCTTCTCCTCTAAACGATATATGGGACAGCTCAGTGGTCAGAGCGCTCGCTTTCCCCCTGCTAAGGTTAAGCAGCGTCGAGCGTGGTTACCACTTGGATGGGTGACCGTTTGCGCTCCTTGGCTTCAGTACAGTCCCCCAGTTCACCCAGCTGTAAACGGGTACTCTTTAGGGTCAGGGAAGGTAAAGCAGCGAGGGAGAGGAGATGGGCGCCGCTTTCAATATGCTGGCCCCTAGAGAAGTTGAGGTCTCTGATGCCTCGCTCCCCTACGACCACATAGGTTACGGGACACCTGTACCTTTCATAAACAGCATCCTCCTACCTCCCGTCACCTCATTTCCAGGAATTCAGCAGAATTTGATCACAGAGGCAAACAGTCTAACATCACACGATTACTGCAGCTCTTGTGACTTGGGATTGGTTTCTGAAGGGTGTGGTGTGGTAGTGGTGCATACATGTGTGGTGGGGTGTGTTTGTGTGTGGGGTTGTGTGTGTGTGTGTGTGTGTGTGTGTGTGTGTGTGGTTTTAAGTGTGTGTGTGTGATGTGTTGTAATGTGTGTGTGTTTGTGTGGTTTGTGGGGTTTTGTGTGTGTGTGTGTGTGAGTAAGGGTGTAAGATGTAAGTGTGTGTGTTTTATATTATTTCTTTTATTTTATTTACTCTTTATTTCGAGGATACTGGAATAAGCACTCGTGTGCTTTTTTTCATCTAGACCCTGTGTGCATGCAGTTTTGTAACATTGCCATCCGTTCCCATCGTCACACATTAGGTTTTAACGTGTGCGCAAGATGTTCTGGTCTCATCCTAAGGACTCTTTGTGAGAGTGGAGTCGGCACTGATGTTAACTCCAGTGTGTGTGTGTGTGTGTGTGTGTGTGTGTGTGTGCGTGCGTGTGTTTGTGTGCACGTGCTGAATGCTGTTAAGTGTGTACGTTCACAAGCCCACACGAGCACGTGTGTATATCTGTGCTGGTTGGTGTGTGCGCCATCTTGACACTATGAACTTTTCCTTTTCCCCAAAGAACCAGATTAGATAAAAGGTAAAGGTCTCGTCCATTGCAGTAAACATTCTTCCCTCCCTCCTCTCCCTCACTCTCCTCTTCTCCTCTTTTTCTCTCGTCTTTTCTCTTCTTCTCCCCTCTCTCTTCTCTCATTTGTCTGTCTCTCTGTCCTGTCTGTCTGCCCGTCGCTCGCTCTCTCTCTCTCTCTCTCTCTCTCGCTCGCTCCTCTTGTCCTTGTTTTTTTTGGGGCGGTAGTGGTTTTTTTTTTTTTATTTGTTTGGTGTTTTTTAAAAAGTTTTTTTTCCCTTTGTTTCTACTATGTAGAAAGGATTTTTTATTAAAATTTTCCATATGGGCGGGGGCTGGATTTAGAAAAGCACATAGTGTTATTCATATTCCTTGAAATAAAAAATTGTCATTGTCATTGTCTCTCTTTTCTATATTTTCCTTTGCGTGAATTTAGCGTTGATGATAGTAAACTCTCTCTCTCCTTTCTCCTCTCTCTCCTACATATATTATAAAATATATAATAAATAATATATAATATAAATTTTAAAAATTTAAAAATAAAATGTGTGTGGTGTGGTGTGGTGTGTTGGTGTGTGTGTGGGTGTGTGTGTGTGTGTGTGTTTACAAGGGCAGATTTAAAAAGTCTCAACCTAAAGCCCCCGTATCAAAAAACGTTTACTATTATTAATCAACTCTCTGATTCCCCCTTTCCCCTTTTTCTAAAACTAACCCCCCCCCCCCCCCCCCCCGCCCCCCCCCCCCCCCCCCCCGCCACCTCCCAACCCCCCCCTCCCCAGGCCACATCTCTTTGAATACTGTTTTCCAGCGCCGGTTTTGCAGTGCCAGCTTTTTAAAAGGGTTAAACCATGGCACCTCCCAAGCACTGAACAACAGGCCGGTCATCACCAATCAAATCCCGTCCACATAAGGAAACAACCTCAACACGTCCCCGTACCGAAGCCCCAACAGCCTTAAAAAGGGGGGCATGCATCGTGGAAAAAACAAGGGAGTCAAGAGAGGAAAAACTAAAACAGAAATAACCTTACTCTCTTTTTCGTGTGTTGTGTTTTTGGTGTGTGTGTGTGTGTGTTTGGGGGTTGTGTGGAGGTGTGTGTTGTGGGGGGGGGGGGGGGTATGTGTGTGTTGATGTGTGAGAGAGAGGAAAACAGAGTTTTTGTGGGTGTTGTTTGGGGTTTGTGTGGTGCGTGCGGGCGGCGGCGTTGTTGTGTGTGTGCGTGCGTGTGTGTGGTGTGTTGGGTGCGTGTGTGTGTGTGTGTGGTGTGTTGTTTTGTGTGTGGGTGTGTTGGCGTGTGTGTGTGTGTGTGGTGTGTGGAGGAGAGAGAGAGAGAGAGAAGAGAGTTCGCGTTCGCGTGTGTGTGTGTGGTGCGTGTTGGGGTGTGGTGTGTTGGGGGTGTGTGTGGGTGGTTTTAGAAGAAGAGGGTGGTGTGTGTGGGAGAGAGAAGAAGGTTCGTGTGTGGGTTGTGTGTGTGGGTGGGTTTTGTGTGGTGGTGTGAAGAGAGGAGAGAAAAGAGAAAAGAGTTCGTGTGTGTTGTGGGGGGGGGGGTTTTGAAGGAGAAGAGAGGAGAGAGAGAGTGTGTGGTTTTTTTTGTGGTTTTTGTTGTTTGGGTTTTGGGGTGGTGTGTGGTTTTGGTTGGGGTGTGTTGTAAAGCTGTTTTAATGGGTTTTCTCAATGCAATAAATTAGTTTACAGTTGATTTGTTTATTGAAATCCTCCTACTCGCAGGCAAATTTAGATCTGATGTTCGGTGTTGTGTGCATGTGCATGCTTGCTTGCTGTATGGTGTGTGCGTGCGTGCGTGCTGATGTCTATTTGTGCACCCCAAAAGCACGTGCATGTGTATGTGTGAGTGTGTGAGTGTGTGTGTTGGGGTGTGTGGCCCTTCCCACAAAAGCTTGCAAAAGAATGTTTGACATGCATGCACAGCTAAATTGGCTCACACTTTTTCTGATCATGATTAGCTCAATGCTTACCCCGCTTACCCCTACCCCCAACAGTTCGTTTGCCAACACAAGCAGACGTGGGCCCGTTGTCCACAGACTTTGATGCTAAACTCACAGACAAATCAACACACAGCTGCATGCAGCAGCAGTGCACGCTACACTGACCTTCCTCAATGGAGGAACAAACTGACTTTCACTGCACACACGGGAGAAGCTGAACAAAAAGCTTTTTATCATACCATCAAAGGGGCGAGCAGGGGTAGGTTAGAGCTAGCGTTGGTGATCTGATGATGGCTTTGCGTTGGTGATCTGATGATGGCTTTGCGTTGGTGATCTGATGGCTTTGTGTTGGTGATCTGATGGCTTTGCGTTCGTCATCTCATGGCTTTGCGTTCGTCATCTCGTGGCTTTGCGTTCGTCATCTCATGGCTTTGTGTTGGTGATCTGATGTCTTTGTGTTGGTGATCTGATGTCTTTGTGTTGGTGATCTGATGTCTTTGTGTTGGTGATCTGATGTCTTTGTGTTGGTGATCTGATGGCCCTGCGTTGTGATCTGATGGCTCTGCGTTGCGATCTGATGGCTTTGCGCTCGTGATCTGACGGCTTCAGGATAGAAGCACCACCCAGACGCTCATTCAAGAGGATTGATTTTCTTTTGCCTCCCCCCCCCCCCCCCCCCCCTGGAGTTGACAATCACTTCTAACTCCCTACCTCTAAACCCTGGGATTAAATTATAAACTGAAGTTTCGTGTGTGAAACGCACGCAGAACATCTTGCGCACACGGTTTTTTCTTGTTTTTTTCTCTGTTTTTCGGCTAGAGCGTATGCGACCAATTCTTACCCACCATTTAGGTAGCTGCATTTCGACTTTGGGGATGCGCACACGTTTAAAACCTATTCCACGCTCAAGAATAGTAGGCGATTTCGCGCCGGTAGGAACGGATGACAAAACTTTATAAAGTCTCTCTCTATGAAAAAATTCATCACCCAGACCTGCCAGTCTTGCTACTATCAATTACGGCGCATAAGAGCGATTCGCAAGTATCTGTCCACTGATGCAACTTCCAAGCTTGTCACATCTCTCATTCTTTCACGTTTAGACTACTGTAATTCTCTTTTGGCTGGCCTACCAGCATCATCTATCCACTCTCTTCAACGCATACAAAACTCTGCAGCTCGACTGGTCCTAAGAAAGAAAAAATCTGAACACATCACTCCTCTTCTGCGATCTCTTCACTGGCTGCCTGTCTCACAAAGACTGAAGTATAAGATCATACCCTCTGTTTCAAAATGTCTCCCACAAATCTGCACCACCCTAATCTCTGTAACTGCCCTTCATCTGTACACTCCATCCCGTTTCCCTTCGTCAGCCCGCAGATACTTTGCCTTTCGAACACCAGTTTCAAACAACCATTTTGGCCGTCGCTCCTTCTCGTTTCTGGTCCATCGACCTGGAATGACCCCTTTCCTTCCCCAAAGCCTTCACTGATCCTCAAATCCAGCCTCAAAACCACTAATTCCTCCCTGAACTTCCCCCCCCCCCCCCCCAATGTACCAATTTCACAGCATCTTTCACCTTCTAAGTTTGTTCCGAGTTGTTGTGTGTTTTGTGTGTTTTGGTGTGTGTGTGTGTGTGTGTGTGGTGTGTGTGTGTGTGTGTGTGTGTGTGTGTGTGTGTGTTTTGTGCGGTGTGTGCGTGCATGCGTGCATACGTGCGCGCGCATGGTTTTTGTAATCTGTTGTTCATTATGTTTAAGGAGAGTTGCATGCCTGTAAATGACTGAGTGCAAGCGCTTCGATTTGTTTGTTTTTTTACAAGATTCAGCGCTATATAAATTCCATATATTATTATTATTATTATTATTAAGTAAAACTAATGCACACAGGTCTGACATCATTCACAACTCGGAATGTGGCTACTTAATAGTGGATATATAAAAAACGGTCGCATAGGCAAAATGTCACCATAAGTGAACCTCAAAGCACAAGCCGAGGAATGAAAAAGAAAAAAGCAAAATATGACAATACCATTACCTTCTCCCCCTCCCCTCTTTCGACTTGTCCGCTTCGTATCCTACCCCTTAAAAGCAAGCGTGTCGTTATAATCAAGGACTTCAGTTAGCAAGATTCCGTTGCCGTTGTTGTTGTTGTTGTTGTTGTTTTGCTGCGTTGTTAGGAAACAAGGTTGTTTCGGTGTCGGCTTTATTATCAAAAGCATTTGTAGTGAATTAGTATGGGTGCATGCCCCCCCCCCCCCCCCCCTCGCATAATTGGGAGGATTCATGGTAGGTGTGTTGTGTTTTGTGTGTGCTGTGTTGTGTGGGGTGTGTGTGTGGGGTTTTTGGGGTGTGTGTGTGTGTGTGTGTGTGCGTGTGCGTGTGTGTGGTGTGGTGTGTGCGTGTGTGTGTGTGTGTGTCGTGAGTTTGGTGTGTGTGTGTGTTGTCGTGTTGTGTTGGTGTGTGTTGTGTTGTGTGTGCGGAGTTTGTTATGTGGTGTTCATGTCCCGTGTGTTGCGTGCGGCGTGTGTAGTGTGTATGTGGTTTTTAACATTTCTAAGAAAGAAAATGACATGTACGTGTGGTGTGGGTGTGGTTGTTTGTTGGTGTGGTGTGTGCGTGTGCGGTGGTGTGTGTGTGTGGGTGTGTTGTGTGTTTTTTGCTTTCACGTCTTTTCCCCTTTAAGTGATACTAGACGATATGTGGGACGTGCTAAAAAGAGAAGCTTTTCGTTTGTGTGTGTGGTGTGTGGTGTGGTGGTTTTTGTGTTGTGGTGTGTGTGTGGTGTTGGGGTGTGTGGTGTTCCCGTGCTGCAAGTCTAAGAACAGGAAGGCAATACAGAAAGCGGCTTGGGACCGAGGAGAGTGTCGAGTGCAAGTTTTCGTAAAAATGTTCCCACATGTAAACACGTAGCTTGTTTGAGAGAGAGAGAGAGAGAGAGGAGAGAAGAAGAGAGGGGAGAGAGAGAAGAGAGGAGGAGAGAGAGAAGAAAAGACATGTACGGTTGTGTGTGGTGTGGTGTGTGGTGTGTGTTTTTTGTGGTGTGTTTTGTGTGTGTGTGTGTGTTTTTGTAGGAAAGAAGAGAGATAGAGAAAGAACGGGCAGACAGACGTGTGTTGAGAGAGAGAAGAGGGCAACAGACATTTGAAGAAAGACAGACGATTTTTTGTTTTATTCTTTTTCTCTTCTTTTAAAAGTGAAAGGGGAAGAAGACAGTTGTGGCTGTAGTTATTTATCCAATGCGCACATGCAAACCGACTTTTTTCCTTTTTCTCTTCTATCTGAAAACGGACAAAAAAAGGGAATGTACGCTTTCATAATATCCCTTTTGACAAAGATAAACCCTTTTTGTCTTTCCCTCTATTTTTTTGGGTTTGCTGTCTGTCTACCCATCTCTCTGCTGTCCCGAGACCTCTCTCCTCTCTCCCTCACTCTCTTCTCTCCTCTCCTCTCCTCTCTCCTCCTCTCCTCTCCTCCTCCTCTCTTGATTAACCAAAAAAGAATGGGGAATTTGATGATTCATTTCTTGCATTTTTAAAACATTTTGTTTTTGATTCATTAAATTTTTTTTATGTTTGTTCCTTTTTTTCCCATGAGGCCTGGGGTTAAAGAAGCCCTGGCTTATCCAATTACCCTCACAAAATATCGAGTTCGAAGTTTGATTCGAGTTCTCTGCTATCTGTTTCGTCTGTCTCCCTTTACTTTTTAAAAAAAAAGAAAAAATAAAAAAAAAAGTCTGTCTTTTCAAACGAACGTCGTCTGTCTGACCCCCCCCCCCCCCACCCCACCCCCCCCCCCAAAATTTTTTTTCCCCCCCCCCCTCCTGGGGGGGGGGGGTTTTTAAGGGGGGGGGGAAAGCGAAGGGGAAATTTTTTTTCAGAAAAAAAAAGGGAGAGGAAAAAAAAAAAAAACAAAAATTTAATGAAAAAAGGCAAACCCCCCCTAGGGGGGGTGAAAGAAGGCCCCAAAAAAAAACAACGGCACCCCCCCCCCCCCCCCCCCCAAGGGTTTGGGTTTTACCCCCCCCCCCCCCCCCCACCCCCCCCCCCCCCCCTTTCCTTTTTCCCCCCCCCACCCCCCCAACCCCGCCCCCCCCCCCCCCCCCCCCCAAAAAAAACCCCCCCCCAAAGAGGGGGAAAAAAAAAAGGATGGGCCCCGAAAAAAAAAAAAACCCAAAAACCAAAAAAAAAAAATTTTAACAAGAAAAAGGAAAAAAAACCCCGGAAAAACCCCCCCACCTTCACCTTTTTTTCAAAAATTTTTTTGGGGGGGGGGGGGGTTTTTTTTTTGGGGGTGGTGGGGGTTTTTTAAAAAAATTTTTTGGCCCCCTTTTTTAAAATTTTTTTGGGGTTTCCCTTTTTTCCCCCTTTTTTTCCCCTTTTTTTTTTCCCCCCCAAAAAAATTTAAAAAAACCCCCCCAAAAAAAAAAAAGGGGGGAAAAAGGGAAAAAACCCTTTCTTTCCCCCCCCCCCCCCCAAAAACCCCCCCCCCCCCCTTTTTTTCCCCTTTTCCCCCCTTCCCCCCCCGGGGGGTTGGGGTTTTTTTTTAAAAAAAAAGGGGGCCCCCCTTTTTTCCTTTTTTTGGGGGTTTTTTTTTTTTCCCCCCCTTTCCCCCCTTTTTTTTTTTTGGGGTTTAAAAAAAAAAATTTTTTAAAAAAATTTTTTTTTTCATTATTTTTTTTTAAAAAATTTTTCCCCCAAAAAAAACCCCTTTTTTTTTTTTTTTTTTTTTTTTTTTCCCCATTTTTTTTTTTTAATTTTTGGTTTTTTTGGGGGTTTTTTTTTTTCCCCCCTTTTTTTTTTCCCCCCCTTTCCCCTTTTTTTTTTTTTTTTTTTTTTTTTTTTGGGGGGGGGGGGGGGTTTTTGGTTTTGGATTAAGGTTTTTTGGGGGGTTTTTTGAAGGGGGAAAAAGGGGGGGGGGGGGGAAAAAAGGGGGGGGGGGTTTTTTTTTTTTTTGGGGAAAAAAAATTTTTTTGGGGGGGAAAAATTTTTTTTTTTTTAAAAAACCCAAAAAAAAAAATTTTTTTAAAAAAAAAAAAAAAAAAAAAAAAAAAGGGAAAAAAAAAAAAAATGGCCCCCCCCAAAAAAAAAAAAAAGGGAACCCCCCCAAAAAAAAAAAAAAAACCCCCCCCCCCCCAAAAAAAAAAAAAACCCCCCCCCCCCCAAAAAAAAAGGGGGGGGGGGGGGAAAAAAAAAAAAAAAAGGGGGGGGGGCCCCCCCAAAGGGAAAAAGGGGAAAAAAAAAAAAAAAAAAAAATTTAAAAAAAAAACCCCAAAAAAAAAACAAAAAAAAGAAAAAACCCCCAAAAAAAAAAAAAAAGGGGGGGAAAAAAAAAAAAAAAAAGGGAAAAAAAAATTTAAAAAAAATTTTCCCCAAAAAACCCCCGGGAAAAAAAAAAAAAAAAAAAAAAATTAAAAAAAAAAAAAAAAACCCAAAAAAAAAAAAACCCAAAAAAAAACACACCACACAAAAAAACACACACAAAAAAACCCCCCAAAAAAAAAAACCCCCCACAAAAAAAAAAACCCCCCCCCCAAAAAAAAACCCCCCAAACCCCCCCACAAAACCCCCCCCAAAAAAAAAAACCCCCCCCCAAAAACCCCCAACCCCCAAAAAAAAAACCCCCCCCCCAAAAAAAGGGTTTTTCCCCCCCAAAAAAATTTTTCGGGGTTTTTTCCCCTTTGGGGGGGTTTTTTTAAAAAACCCCCCCCAAAAAAAAAAGGGTTTTTGGGGGGGGGGGGGGGGGCCCCCCCGGGGGGGGTTTTTTTCCCCAAAAAAAAACCCCCCCCTTTTTTTTTAAACCCAAAAAAAAAAAATTTTTTTTCCCCCCCTTTTTAAAAAACCCCCCCCCCCAAAAAAAAAAAAACCCCCCCAAAATTTTTTTTCCCCCCCCCCCCTTTTTTTCCCCACTCCCAAAAAAACCCTTTCCCCCCCCCCCCCCCCCCATTCCCCCCCCCCTTTCCCCCCCCAAAAACCCCCCCCCCTTTTCCCCCCCCCTTTTTAAAAACCCCTCCCCCACCCCCTTCCCACCCCCCCAAAACCCCCCCCCTTTAACAAACCCCCCCAAAAAAAACCCCCCTTAAAACCCCCCCAAAACCCAAACCCCCCAAAAACCCCCCCCCCCCCCCCCCCCCTTTTCCCCCGGGGTTTTATAGCGCGAATCTTGTAAAGCAAAAAATCAAAGTGGGTAGTGTAGTGTAGTGTAGATGTGTATTTGTAGTGTAGGAGTGTGTAGTGTATTAGTGTAGTTAGTTTTGGAGTGTGGTAGTTGTGTTAGGTAGTTTAGTGAAAATGCGTGCAGTGAGTGTATTTTAGTAATTAGATGGTTATCAAAAAACCAAGAAAGGAAAAACAAATTGAAGGGATAAGAAATGAGTACAAAATCGATGAAAAAAAAAAGAAAAAGGCAAAAATTGGACACAAGTACACACACACACACACAAAAACACACACACCACACCCACACGCACACACACACCACACGCCACCACACGCAAACCACAACCACGCACACCACACACACACACACCCCCAACAACACAAACACACACACAACACACCACCCGCACACACACAAACCACACACACACACAACCACACACACCCCCCAACACACACACACACCCAAAAATTAGCATTCCACGCGGGAAGGGACGAAGTTCTCTTGAGCACAGCATCCCCCTTTTGCTTTCATTTTCTTTCCTTAGGCGGGTCGGTGGTCTGAGGTAACGCGCACCGGCCTAGCAAAAGCGAAAAGTCCCGGGGTCGGAAGTGTGCGGGGGGTTCAAATCCCTTTGGGCCCGTTATTGTTTCCTCCTCAGTTAGACCTTTGATTTGGTGGTCGGGGTGCTATTCTTGGGTTTTAGAGCCCAGGTTTTAACAACTTGAGGTTTGGAATTCGACCGGGGGGGGGGTGGGGGAGGGGGGGGTTGGCCACCGTAAAGGCACCCCGTTTTTGACTGAGAAAATGTTTCTTCCCTTCGCCCCCCTACGTCTCCCCCCAATTCCCCCCATCCTTTTCACACACTCCACACAACACTCCTTTCACACCCCTCTTTCACACCCTCTCCCTTTCACAAAAAACCCTCTCCATTCACCCCCCTCCCATTTCACACCCCTCCCCTATTCACACCCTCCCTATTACACCCTCTCCTTTTCACACCCTCTCCCTCAAAAACCCTCTCCATTCACACCCCCCCATAATCAAACACCCCTCAATTCCCCCCCCCTCCAGTTCCAACCCCTCCATTCCACCACACACACACTCCCATTCACAACACACACCCTCCCATTCAACACACCCCTCCCCCATTCCACCTCCTCCACCCAAAACACTCCTCCTCCCATTCATACAACCACACACACATTCACACCACCCCTTCCAAACCCACACCCCCCCACCCCCACACCCGATTTCCCCACCCCGGGCAGGAGGACTTGAGGCGAAGCAACGCAGCCAGGGGTCGTTTCAGGGGCGGGGATGGAACCCCGCAACGTGGCGCCCCTCCGCAGCGCTTGCTGCTTTGTCTCTGCCGGGGCGCTGCGGGCACACCCGGGGGGTGGCCTGCCGTTACCGGGCATGCCGGGCGACTGACCATCCCCCTCCCCCCCCTCCCCTCCCGCTCCTCCTCCTCCCCGGGCCCGTATTCTTCCTCTGGATGGGGGGGAGGGGGTGGGGTTGAGGACCCCCCGCTTAGCCCACTTGCTGTTGGGGACGGAAGGAAGGAAGGAGTGGGGTGAGGAAAGGAAAAAGAAGGAAAGGAAGGGAGGAAGGAAGGAAAAGGAAGAAAGGGGAAATCCAAAAGGGAACGACCGTGAAGGGGTTGAAGGGAATTAAAGAAAAAAGGTGATGCAGTGGACACCTTTTTGGGATATGGTCAGTTACGGATGGGGTATTTTTAATCAATGATCATTACCCCGGTTATCCTTTAAATTAAATGGATCATTACGGTGTGGATATCCTTTAATCCAGGATATTTGGTGGGTATACCCTTTAAAATCAAGGGATCAGTTAAGGATTATAACCTTTTAAATCAATGGATCATTAAAAGAAAGTTTTAATCCGGGGAAGAAAATCCCTTTTGAAGAAGCTAGGTTGAAGACAAAAGGTGATGCGGGGTAACACTGTTTGGAATGTGGTCAAATACGATTGGAAATTCAATAATCATCTATCTTTAATCTAGGTTTATTATTCTCAAAGAAAAGAGGGTTTTAAAGGCTGAAGGGGGGAAGGGGAAAAAGGGGGATCGGTGCTGACATCTTTGGGAAGGGTCAGATGTAATTGGTATATCCTGAAATAAATGAATCAGTGTTTTGTGATGCTTAAGATTGTTATACCCTTTTTAATCAACCCTGAGTTAATTAAATTTAAATAATCCACAAGAAAAACAATAAAGAAAATTAAAGGGTTTGAAAAAAAAAAGTAAGCGATTGTGAGACTCTTCGGTCGGAGCAGGTACGGATTGGGTATCCTTTAAACAAAAAATTCTTTATTAGATTTTTATTGTTCTGCTGACACTTTGCGAAGGGTTTACACTTTTTGCATGGACTAAGTACAAAAAGCTGAAAATCTTTTGTTTGATCCTTTTTCATCGTTATTTGCCAGGATCTTTTTTTTAATTGAAAAAAATAAAGCACACGCCCCGTAATTAATGTTTTTCGCGTTTTGTGCAAAAATTTACTTTTTATTGTAATGATTTTTTTTAAATTTAGTTACTTTGTTTTAAAAATTGTATCTGCCTTTTTGGGTGCTGTTTTTTCCCACGTTTTTATTTTTGTAATATCTTTAATGATATTTGTTTTGTGTTTCCCTGGAGGTCTTTTTCAGGTTTAATCTGCATAATTCCCAAGTCAAGGTCGTACAAAGCACGGGTTTTATTGTCCATTCTGTGTTCCCAGTGAAAAATGTCACTAACTACGTTTTTTTTTGATTTCAGAATCAAAATATATGCGATATTTCGTTGGTTATTTTTTTTCCCCTCGAATCCCCGGGCGAAAAGGGGCGAACTGTCGCTTTTGCAAATTTTGGTTTTTTGACCTAAATAACATACTGAAAGTCTCTCATTGCTTCATTTTTTTTTCGGGAATGGTAAAGTATTTTTAAATTTTATACTCTTTATCAGTTTTTTCTTCGAAATCTTTATTTTTCGTCAAAGAATATGCCCATGAACACTTCCATTACCGTGACATCCACACTAACCGTAGTTTCCAACAGAGGAAAATTTTATCTGACGTTTATCAGCACTCACAGTCACTGACAAGCAGAAAAGTGTAACACACTTGCCAGATTTCACAGAAATAAGCAAAACACTCCAGTCACACGACAAAAGTAGTATATGTTGTTGGTTTTCCTGGAATTGTTTTTACCATCAACCCCTTTCACCACGACCATCGACCCAAGGGCAACTGTGATCACAATACGCAAACAAGTTTATTAAAAGCTGGCGCCTTGGCCAGTTTGTTCTCTATAGCGCAAGCGGATCAGGTACAGCCGTTTCATCCTACCCTTTAAACACCCATCTGCTGCCTACAACGCAGAAAACGACTCCACCATGAATAAAACAAAACGCTCAAAAAGATCAAGAATACTTTTAGCGTCTCAGAATGAGAAACTCTAGGATCAAATACTAACAGGGTAGCACAGTTTTATACACTTCTTCTTTACTTTCCTATCACCTTGAGCATGGTTTTGGGGGAGAGAATAGCTTTGGATTTTTTTTGTCTATCCAGTCTCCTCTGCTATTCTTCCTTTTTGTGCGTGGCTAGAACCCTCCCTTTTTTTAAGCTGTCTTTCATCTTTCTTGGCCCCACTGCAAACTGTGCAGGATTTTGTCTTTGAGACACAAGCTGATATCACTTTTATCCACTACTAAAAAAAAACCAAAATGTATTTGCTCGAGGCTGTTGTGTTGACATGAAACGGAAGAGGCCCTTTGGGGGAAAGTGAAGAAATCATTTAAAATGTTATTTACACCCAAAAAAACACAAGCCGTGATGGAAAATGGGAAAAAAAACCCTAGAATACAAACCCAAGGGAGTGTGTTTTATTGTATTGTATCGCTTTGAATTGTTTGTGTTATATTTCGTATTTTGTAAACCCCTTTTAAATCACGGAAAGTTTTCTACGTGAAAAATTTGGGCTGCTCTCCCCGGGGGGAAAATTAACTTAAAAAGGGAAATTTCCACAATAACAAGCTTCGATCCTGTAACAATTTTTCTTGTTTCACTCACGAGTGCAGAAACGACTATACATCTCTCACCCCCGGTCAGCATTCTTACGGCCTTGGGGGCGGGTTCCGACCCCACATTTGGCAAGTTTTCGTCTGACAGCACAGGGGAGAAATGGACACAGGGAAAAAAAGGGCACGCTTTTTGGCTATAGTCGGGTTATTTTTAAAAACACATGTGGCACCTTCCCTCCTCCTCCTCCCCTTTTTCTTCGTTTTTCTCACACTTTAGTCTTACTGTTTTGCTGGTGTTGCGTTGTTGTTTCGACAGATGAGAATGATGACGTACGTTCTGCATCTGCATTTCTCACAGTCCGTCTGTCCTTTAAAACACCAAAAAAATAAAAGTGGGGGACAGGCATGCTGCATCAAATCACAAAAATACAAACTTTCATTTCCCTTTTTTTTTGGTTTGTTCTATTTGGTTTTCCTTGGTTTTAGCTCTGAGGTTCACCAAAAATGAATTATGCGATGCCTCAATTTTGCCCACCAGAAGGAGCCTTGGGCCCCATTCAGGGATGTTTTTCTGGGGTTTTTCATGTTTGTAACCCCGAACATGACAACGAAAAACGGGATGTTTCTTTCTATTTGATCTTCTGCTGTATAACACAAAGGGGAATTAAAGGGAGGCAGGGCTGCATTCATTGACCTGGGAGATCGAAAAAATCTCCAACCTTTAAATTACCCGGACGCTGCTGAGATTCGAACCCAAGACTTCTGGATCCATGGGGTTGAATCGAACGGGCTTAACCCTCGGCTTGGCGTCAGTTGACTCCTTTTTAACTTTGTTAAATCGTTTAAAAAACTGACAACTAGTACCTCACCCCTGGATAAAAATGACAGATGTGATACAATTTTAATTTTTCGATTTTTTTTTTTTTTTATTAAGTCCAATACTACCTACTGCGCTCTACACTTTGCTACTACTATACTACTACTACTACGACTGCTCGTACTGCGCTGCGCTGCGCTGCCCCTACGCTCACTACTTTGACTGCCCCCTGCTGGCTGCGCTGCTCTACTCTGCTTACTACCTGCTACTCTACATACTGCGCTGCTGCTGCTACTACTGCGTATCACTGCTAGCCCCTGCTGCTGCGTTTTTGTTTCTGCTGCTGTACTCTACTGCTGCACTGCTATACCTGCTGCGCTGCTGCTGCTACACTACACCTTTTTCTCTTATACTACACTACTACTACTACTGCTTCTGCTGTGTGCTGCTACTACTACACAAAACTACTAAAAAACAACTATGCTACGCCCTTTCTGTGTTCTGCTGTTGTTGCTGGCTACAAATAAACAATACTACCTAATTGATATGATGATGAGATGAGTGAGATATGATGAGATGATGATGATAAAAAATTCACGAATGAACTAGGCTAACTTGTTGAAACAGAAGACAGATCAAACAACTCACGATGAGAAAAACAAAATTTGACACAACTAACAGCCTACAGAAGTCAGTATCATAAGTGTGGTGCCTCTCTCTCCCTTCTTCTCCTCTCTCTTTCTCTCTCTTTTCCTCTCGCTTTACCTCTCGACCTGAAAAAGAAAAAGGGCCCCCCCCCCCCCCCCCTTTTCGCTGCCTAAACAGTCAGGAATGTGCTAAAACCACGGCACCCCCACTGCTTTCGACTACAGCCTAGTCCTAGCCTAACTCATTCGAACGCAGTCAACTTTGGCTTTTGCCACCAAATGCACTACACTGTTTGTTATGCTGTGTATAATCTGTCTCTGTCTGTCTGTCTGTCTGTCTGTCTCTCTTTCCGTGTCCGACTTCAGCTTGAGGTGAAACTGAGTAGATTTTTCACCAAAACAAAGCCTAACGCGCTGGTGAATTATCATGCATATTATTTTC
>CM054138.1:80302370-80309870 GCA_028751875.1 Rapana venosa | reverse complement strand
AAGGTCATTGGCCTACACTCCAGTTGGGGGGAGGGGGTTTGGCTGTTAGGGACAAATGAAACAAGAAGGAAAATCTTGAGGCTGGATTTAATAGCGTCATAGGTAGGTTTTCGGCGAAGGGAGAGAGGGAGGTCATTCCAGATCGATGGACCAGAAACGGAGAAAGAGTGACGATCGATTAGTTGAATCTGGGGGTTTGGCTGTTAGGGACAAATGAAACAAGAGGGAAAATCTTGAGGCTGGATTTAATAGCGTCATAGGTACGTTTTCGGCGAAGGGAGAGAGGGGGGTCATTATTCCAGATCGATGGACCAGAAACGGAGAAAGAGTGACGATCGATTAGTTGAATCTCGTTTTTTTTAGGCACAAGATATCTGTAGCAGAGCGGATGGAACAAGGAGTGTACAGGTGAAGACATTAAGAGGGAGTTGTTTTGTGGAGACATTGCAAGAGAGGAGTAATGTTCTCATTTTTTGTTGTATCTTAGGTCTAGTCGAGCTGCAGTTTTGTATACGTTGAAGGGAGTGGATAGATGCTGCTGGCAGACCAGCCAGAAGAGAATTACAAATAGTCCAGACGTGACTAGTTTGGACGTTGCATCAGTGGACAGGTACTTTCGAACTGCACTAATGCGCCGAAAATACACGACTGGCAGGTCTGGGTGATGAATTTTTGTGTTGTCGATAACGACCCCTGGATATTTCACAGCAGTGGATAGAGGGACTGACGTATTGCCGAATTCTGTCGAAGCTGTTGTGATGGAAGAGAGTTTGTGTTTGGTCCCTACAAGCATGTTTCTTACTCAAAAGATTCTCAAATGCGGTCGTAAAAGGTTTTGTCTTGTAGTGGGATTTTTTTCAAGATCAATTTCATGAATAGAATGAAACTGTAATTGATTACGTGCACTTGAATTTCTCCACTATACTTCCTCAATTATATACATATAAGCGGAGCAGATAATTATAGAACAATTAAAAAGATATTTAGCTTACATTCACACTGAAAGAGACAAAGACACACATCGAGAGAGAGCAAGAGAACGAAAGAGGGACTTGGCAGTCTACGGATCTACTTTAATACCCAAACTGCAGCGATCAAAAACAGATACAACTTCCAAATACACAACTACAAAAAACTCGCAGCGGATGGAAAAGCACAGGCAGTGCACAGCTGTGCCATTAATCTCGTGTTAGCTAAAGTCTGCACAACTTCCCCTGTGTTTGAAGGACAATCAGCAATGCAGACAGACCAGTTGCAGCAATCAATCCTTGTAATGTGATGTTAACCGGCAATGCACGCAGGCACGCACGCCACACACGTTAACTGATTTGCTTGTGGGCTTCATTTCCATCACAGAACTACAAACTAGCAATAAATGACCACACACTTCAGCACAGCCACATACACGTTTTCTCTGTCTGTCTGCCTGTCTGTCTGTCTGTCTGTCTGTCTGTCTGTCTGTCTCTCTCTCTCTCTCTCTCTCTCTCTCTCTCTCTCTCTCTCTCTCTCTCTCTCTCTCTCTCTCTCTTTCTGTCTGTCTCTCTCTGGTAACCTTGTCTGTCTGTCTCTCTCTCTGTCTGTCTGTCTGTCTGTCTCTCTCTCTCTCTCTCTCTCTCTCTCTCTCTCTTTATGTTTTTTTTTTCCATTTGTTTGTTGTTGTTGTTTTTTTGTTGTTGTTTGTTTGTTTGTTTGTATGTTTGTTTGTTTTTTCTTCTTCTCTCTTTTTCTTTAAAAAAAAAAGTTTTGTTTTTTTCCTTTGCTTCTTCTGCTTGAAAGTATGAGTACTGAGTGCATTTTTAAATGTGACCCCATGGGCGGGGACTGGATGTAAAAAAGCACATGAATACTTATTCATTATCCTGGAAAAAAAAGATTTTGTTTCTATTACTTACAATGTGTAGATGTTCTTTTTATGACTTTATTGGCTTTTTCCCCTCTTTATTATGTGAGTGTATGGATATTGCACTTATTTTATTACCATGACATTCAATTTGCATGAGCATAATTAAAAAGTGTTTGTGTTGATCATGTGCTATGTGAGTATTACATATTTAGTATTATCCCTGAAACACCCCATCCCCCACCCCACCCCCCCACACACACGCTCAAACAAACACAAACACACACACACACACACACACACACTCACTCACTCACTCACTCACCCACTCATATTCTCTCCCTCAACGACTGTATAGTTTTAAATTTCTTCTTGGTTTGTTTCTTGTTTTTATTGAGTGGATGTATGGGTATTAAATTTATTTCATTATCATGACATATAACTTGGAACGAGTATAATCTAAAATGAGTGTTGATGGGATCGCATACTGTTTTGGGAATTATATATTGGATATTATCTCTGAAATACACACACACACTCTCTGTCTCTCTGTCTCTGTCTCTCACCTTTTATCGTCCTGCTTATAGTCATAGTATATCCTGATGAAGGATTCATATTTTTATATTTTCAATACTTTATTGGACTTGCCTCTGTACTTAAGTTTTAATGAGTGCCCTATTTTAATATCTTATAATTATGTGTAACAAGTATGTGTACCATTTGACAATGTGTAGATGTTTATCTTTATGACTTATTAAGTTTGGTTGTGTTATTTTTCTTGGCTTTGTTGTTGTTCTTGTTGTTGTTGTTGTTGTTTGTCTGTTTTTCTCTTTTTTATCATCTTTTGTTGGTTTGGTTTTTTCTTCTCTTTTGTTTGTTTGTTTTGGTTAGGGGTTTTTTGGGGGTGGGGCTAGGGGTGGGGTATTTTTAGGTTTTTGTTTTAATTACTTGCTTTGGGGGGGGGGGGGGGGGTTGTTGGGGGGGAGCTGTTTTGAAAAGGGTTATTTCCCCTTGTTTTTATTGTGAGACTGTATGAGTATTGGGTTATTATTATTAAGATGTATCCCTAACGGGCGGGGACTGGATGTAAAAAAGCACATGTGTGCTTATTCATTATCCTCGAAATAAAAGAATTTGTCATTGTCATTGTCATTGTCATTGTCTCTCTCTTTGCGGTAACCTTGTCTGTCTGTGTCTCTCTCGCACATTGTGAAGTAGAATCAGTACAAAAGATAAAATAAATCAAGCCTTGGTCACACACACACACACACACACACACACAACACACACACACACACACACACACACACACGCACACACACACACACACACACGCACACACACACACACACACACACCACACACACACCACACACACACACACACACACACGCCTCACTTGCGAACACACGCATACAAACTTGCAAATAGACACATGTTTTCACACACACACACACACACACACGCACGCACACACACACACACACACACACACACACACACAACACACACACACACGCACGCACGCACACACACACACCACACAAACACCACACACACACACACACACACACACACACACACACACACAGCGAGGGAGAAAGACAGAGAGAGGCAGAGGCCACTACAAAGCTGACAACAGATGGAACAGCACTGGTAGCCAGTGCACAGCTAGTGACGTCCTCAGTGCAATGTTAGCTAAACTCTGTACACCTTCCCTGTAGTTGTGTCCTCTATCAGGCCACTGTTAGCTAAAGAGTGTACACCTTCCCCTGTAGTTGTGTCCTCTATCAGGCCACTGTTAGCTAAAGAGTGCACACCTTCCCCTGTAGCTGTGTCATATATCAGGGCACTGTTAGCTAAAGAGTGTACACCTTCCCCTGTAGCTGTGTCATATATCAGGGCACTGTGAGCTAAAGAGTGTACACCTTCCCCTGTAGCTGTGTCATATATCAGGACACTGTTAGCTAAAGAGTGTACACCTTCCTCTGTAGCTGTGTCCTCTATCAGGACACTGTTAGCTAAATATGGTACACCTTCCCCTGTAGCTGTGTCATATATCAGCGAACTGTTAGCTAAAGAGTGTACACCTTCCCCTGTAGCTGTGTCCTCTATCAGTGCACTGTTAGCTAAAGAGTGTACACCTTCCCCTGTAGCTGTGTCATATATTAGGGCACTGTTAGCTAAAGAGTGTACACCTTCCCCTGTAGTTGTCTCCTCTATCAGTGCACTGTTAGCTAAAGAGTGTACACCTTCCCCTGTAGCTGTGTCATATATCAGGACAACTTTCCCTGTAGCTGTGTCATATATCAGGACAACTTTCCCTGTAGCTGTGTCATATATCAGGACAACTTTCCCTGTAGCTGTGTCCTCTATCAGGGCACTGTTAGCTAAAGAGTGTACACCTTCCCCTGTAGCTGTGTCCTCTATCAGGACACTGTTAGCTAAAGAGTGTACACCTTCCCCTGTAGCTGTGTCATATATCAGGGCACTGTTAACTAAAGAGTGTACACCTTTCCTGTAGCTGTGTCCTCTATCAGGGCACTGTTAGCTAAAGAGTGTACACCTTCCCCTGTAGCTGTGTCATATATCAGGACACCTTCCCCTGTAGCTATGTCATATATCAGGACACCTTCCCCTGTAGCTATGTCATATATCAGGGCAACTTTTACCTGTAGTTATGTCATATCAAAGGACACTGTTAGCTAAATATGGCACACCTTCCCCTGTAGCTGTGTCATATATCAGGACAACTTTCCCTGTAGCTGTGTCCTCTATCAGGGCACTGTTAGCTAAAGAGTGTACACCTTCCCTGTAGCTGTGTCATATATCAGGGCAACTTTCCCTGTAGCTGTGTCATATATCAGGGCAACTTTCCCTGTAGCTGTGTCATATATCAGGGCAACTTTCCCTGTAGCTGTGTCATATATCAGGGCACTGTTAGCTAAAGAGTGTACACCTTCCCCTGTAGCTGTGTCATATATCAGGGCAACTTTCCCTGTAGCTGTGTCATATATCAGGGCAACTTCCCCTGTAGCTGTGTCATATATCAGGGCACTGTTAGCTAAAGAGTGTACACCTTCCTTGCAGCTATGTCATATATCAGGGCAACTTTTACCTGTTGTTATGTCATATAAAAGGACACTGTTAGCTAAATATGGTACACCTTCCCTGTAGCTGTGTCATATATCAGTGCACTGCTAGCTAAAGAGTGTACACCTTCCCCTGTAGCTGTGTCCTCTATCAGTGCACTGTTAGCTAAAGAGTGTACACCTTCCCCTGTAGCTGTGTCGTATATCAGGGCACTGTTAGCTAAAGAGTGTACACCTTCCCCTGTAGCTGTGTCATATATCAGGGCACTGTTAGCTAAAGAGTGTACACCTTCCCCTGTAGCTGTGTCCTCTATCAGGGCACTGTTAGCTAAAGAGTGTACACCTTCCCCTGTAGCTGTGTCATATACCAGCCAAAGATGGCACACCTTCCCCTGTAGCTATGTCATATATCAGGCCACTGTTAGCTAAACTCTGTACACCTTCCCCTGTAGCTGTGTCATATATTAGGGCAACTTTTACCTGTAGTTATGTCATATCAAAGGACACTGTTAGCTAAACTCTGTACACCTTCCCCTGTAGCTGTGTCATATATCAGGGCACTGTTAGCTAAAGAGTGTACACCTTCCCCTGTAGCTGTGTCATATATCAGGACACTGTTAGCTAAAGAGTGTACACCTTCCCCTGTAGCTGTGTCATATATCAGGGCACTGTTAGCTAAAGAGTGTACACCTTCCCCTGTAGCTGTGTCATATATCAGGACACTGTTAGCTAAAGAGTGTACACCTTCCCCTGTAGCTGTGTCATATATCAGGCCACTGTTAGCTAAAGAGTGCACACCTTCCCCCGTAGCTGTGTCATATATCAGCCAAAGATGGCACACCTTCCCCCGTAGCTGTGTCATATATCAGGGCACTGTTAGCTAAAGAGTGTACACCTTCCCTGTAGCTGTGTCATATATCAGGGCACTGTTAGCTAAAGACTGTACACCTTCCCTGTAGCTGTGTCCTCTATCAGGACAACTTTTACCTGTAGTTATGTCATATCAAAGGACACTGCTAGCTAAATATGGTACACCTTCCCCTGTAGCTATGTCATATATCAGGGCACTGTTAGCTAAAGAGTGTACACCTTTCTTGTAGCTGTGTCATATATCAGTGCACTGTTAGCTAAAGACTGTACACCTTCCCTGTAGCTATGTCATATAGCAGGGCAACTTTTACCTGTAGTTATGTCATATCAAAGGACACTGTTAGCTAAATATGGTACACCTTCCCCTGTAGCTGTGTCATATATCAGTGCACTGTTAGCTAAAGAGTGTACACCTTCCCCTGTAGTTGTGTCATATATCAGCCAAAGATGGCACTCCTTCCCCTGTAGTTGTGTCATATATCAGGACACTGTTCGCTAAACTCTGTACACCTTCCCCTGTAGCTATGTCCTCTATCAGGGCACTGTTAGCTAAAGAGTGTACACCTTCCCTGTAGCTATGTCATATATCAGCCAAAGATGGCACAACTTCCCCTGTATCTGTGTCATATATCAGCCAAAGATGGCACACCTTCCCCCGTAGCTGTGTCATATATCAGCCAAAGATGGCACACCTTCCCCCGTAGCTGTGTCATATATCAGGGCACTGTTAGCTAAAGAGTGTACACCTTCCCTGTAGCTGTGTCCTCTATCAGGCCACTGTTAGCTAAAGAGTGTACACCTTCCCCTGTAGCTGTGTCATATATCAGGGCAACTTTTACCTGTAGTTATGTCATATAAAAGGACACTGTTACCTAAATATGGTACACCTTCCCCTGTAGCTATGTCCTCTATCAGGCCACTGTTAGCTAAAGAGTGTACACCTTCCCCTGTAGTTATGTCATATATCAGGACACTGTTAGCTAAAGAGTGTACACCTTCCCCTGTAGCTGTGTCATATATCAGGACACTGTTAGCTAAAGAGTGTACAACTCCCCCTGTAGCTGTGTCATATATCAGGCCACTGTTAGCTAAAGAGTGTACACCTCCCCCTGTAGCTGTGTTATATATCAGGGAACTGTGAGCTAAAGAGTGTACACCTTCCTCTGTAGCTGTGTCCTCTATCAGGGAACTGTGAGCTAAAGAGTGTACACCTTCCTCTGTAGCTGTGTCATCTATCAGGCCACTGTTAGCTAAAGAGTGTACACCTTCCCTGTAGTTATGTCATATATCAGGCCACTGTTAGCTAAAGAGTGTACACCTTCCCTGTAGTTATGTCATATATCAGGACACTGTTAGCTAAAGAGTGTACACCTTCCCCTGTAGCTGTGTCATATATCAGGCCACTGTTAGCTAAAGAGTGTACACCTTCCCCTGTAGCTGTGTCATCTATCAGGACAACTTCCCCTGTAGCTGTGTCATATGCCTTCCCCCGTAGCAGTGTCATATATCAGCCAAAGATGGCACAACTTCTCCTGTAGCGGTGTCATATATCAGCCAAAGATGGCACAACTTCTCCTGTAGCGGTGTCATATATCAGCCAAAGATGGCACAACTTCCCCTGTAGCTGTGTCATATATCAGCTAAAGATGGCACAACTTCCCCTGTAGCTGTGTCATATATCAGCCAAAGATGGCACAA
>CM054138.1:80284870-80292370 GCA_028751875.1 Rapana venosa | reverse complement strand
ACAGACAGAGCGTTGTCATCAGTCTAACTTGATAGAAAAGGTGCAACGCATAATCTATGAATCTAGTCGCACGACAACCAACGTTTTGGGATAAAAGCATTTCTGTCTGGAATCGGTCCAGTAAGGTATGAATTAAACCAGGTGAGGGCTGTGCCAGTAACACCGAACGTTTTTTGAAGAGTCCCACAGGGATCAGTTCTAGGCCCTGATCTCTTCACTCTTTACACTGCCCCACTGTCACATATGATAAACCGTCATCAAATCAACCATCATTTTTACGCAGATGACTCTCAGATTCAAAGCAGTGTTACTCCTGAAAATCTGCTTTCTCTCCTGACAAATATAATTATGGCCCACTGCTTTGAAGATATTCAAAACTGGATGACACAGGACAAATTACAGCTAAATGCAGATAAAACCGAAGCCATGCTCGTAGGGACCAAACACAAACTCTTTTCCATTACAACAGCTTCAATAGAACTCGGCAATACATCAGTCCCTCTATCCACTGCTGTGAAGTATCTAGGTGTTGTTATCGACAACACACTGTCTATGCAAAAATTCATCACCCAGACCTGTCAGTCACGCCACTATCAATTACGCGTATAAGTGCAATTCGAAAGTACCTGTCCACCGATGCAACATCCAAACTTGTTACTTCTCTCATTCTTTCACGTCTGGACTATTGCAATTCTCTTTTGGCTGGTCTGCCAGCATCATCTATACACTCCCTTCAACGTATAAAAAAACTCCGCAGCTCGACTACTCAGAAAGAAAAAAATATTAGCACATTACCCCACTCTTGCAATCTCTCCACTGGCTGCCTGTCCCACAGAGAGTAAATTATAAGATCAATACCCTCTGTTACAAATGTCTCCACAAAACTGCACCCGCTTACCTCTGTGAATGTCTTCACCTGTACACTCCTTCACGTTCCCTCCGCTCTGCTGCAGATACCTTTTGCCTACGAATACCTAGATTCAACCAATCTACCGTTGGCCGCCGCTCTTTCTCTATTTTGGGTCCATCGACCTGGAATGAGCTCCTTCTCTCTCTTCGCCAGAAGCCTAGTTATGACACTTTAAAATCCAGCCTCAAGACATATTTACTTCAAACCTAAAATTTTTCCCCTCCTGTTTCATATCAGAACTATCCCACCTTTCACTAACCCATGTGCTATCACCCTGCTAAAGTATATGACCTGTGTGTGTGTATGTGTGCTTTTGAAAAACATTAAATCGACTATTGAAATTTTATTTCATAGATTTTGGTCTGCAGCGTACCATGTTTGTAATATGTTTGTTTAAATTATCGATTGTTTGTCATTGGTTACATGACTGTGTAAAATTAGGTTGAATGCATGCGCTTTGATTTGTCTTTGCAAGATATAGGGCTATATAAGTTCCGTTGATTATTATGATTATTATTAAATACATTTGCGCTATTCTCACGTTTAACGGAAAGTTTCTCCCACTGCTATTGCTTATGTTGTTTTTGTCTTGTTTGGTTGTTGTTGCTGTTTTAATATTTTTTCTGTTACTTATTCCCAAGTCTCTGCTCCTGTTCTTGGTTTCTTGTTTTGTGGGGTTTTAAAAAGAACCTTCTTTTTCTAATAACTTTTTTTGTCTTTTCTCTCTTTCCATTATATTTTGTCCTTTATGGTTTTTCTCTTTCTCTTCTTTTCTTTTCTGTTTCTTTTCTATTCCTCATTACTTTCTTCTCTTTTTTTTTATTCTTTCTCTCCTTTGATTGGACTCTCTTTCCAGTTCTTTTTTTATAGTCTTTTTCCTCTTTAAAAAACACTTTTTTAAAAATTAATTTGTGTTTTAAAAGTCAATTTACATTTTCATACAGAATATACAAAAAATATCCGGCCATGCGTATTCCAGCATTTTCAGAGAGAAGAAGAAATAATGGCCCAGAACAGAGCAGCAAATATTTGTCTATAATGCCTTCAGAAATTGCTGTCACCTGATACCTCACACGGTATGTTTACATCATTCCCATTGTGCAAGCTTGTTTTCTCTTTTGCAAATAATTATTTTGTACTGTCTGTCTGTCTGGCTGTTTCTGTCTGTCTATTTGTCTGTCTGTTTCTGTTTCTGTCTGTCTGTCTGTGTGTATTTCTGTCTCTTCCTGTTTTTCTCTGTCTGCCTGTCTCTCCCCCTCTCTCCCTCCTCTCCCCTCTCTACCTCCCTCTCCCCTCTCTCTCCCCCTTCTCTCTCCTCCTCTCTCTCCCCTTCTCTCTCCCCCACTCCCCTCTCTCTCTTTCTGTCTCTGTCTGTCTCTCCCCCCTCTCTCTCCTCTTTCCCCCCCCTCTCCCCTCTCTACCTCCCTCTCTCTCCCCCTTCTCTCCCTCCCTCTCTCCCTCCCTTCCTCCTACCTCCCTCTCTCCCTCCCTCCCCCCTCCCTCCCTCTCTGCCTCCTTACAACCTGACATCGATCATACCTGGGAACACAGAAACGAAAACCTTAAATATTTATTTAAAACACACCCATACCCGTACATCAGTGCCACTAACTCTCTAACAGGGGAATAAATCATACCCGATACATCATTCACGGGGTGTTAGGAAATCTTGCAGACAGTCTATAGCTTGTTCCCTCAGAGCAACACCAAGAACAAACATTTCTTACCACAAAAATATGTATCAGATAATCCATAAGGACGCATGAAGATGACAATATTTTTTTTTATCTTATCTTATGCCCTTTTAAGACACGGCAGATTTCTCTGCATGAAATTCGGGCTGCTCTCCCCGGGGAGAGCACGTCGCCGCAAGAGCAGCGCCACCCATTATTTGTTTTCTCTTTTTACTTTTTATTGTATTTGCCTCACTATCAGTGTGGTTGTTTTACTACAGAATTTTGCCAGGGACAACTCTCTCGTTGCCGTGGGCTCTTTTACGTGTGCTAAATAATTTTGAGTAACACACGGGGCCTCGGTTTATCGTCTCATCCGAAAGACTAGCACCCAGACCACCGCTCATGGTCTAATGGATGGGGGAAAAGTTTCTGGCCCTAACGGGGGTTCGAACCACCGCACACTCCCGACTCGGACTTTTCGCTTTCTAGGTAGGTGCGTTGCCTCTAGACCACAGATCCAGCAATATCAAATAAATTGACCCAAAGGGCAAAGAGTTTGTTGCTGCTCAGGATGACGTGCTTTACTTCTGTTTTTTTCTCTTCCTCCGTTAGAACTCCCAAGGTCACCAGAAGGTGAGATTTTGCGTATGCCACCGTTTTAATAATAATAATAATAATAATAATAATAATAATAATAATGTATGGAATTTATATAGCGCTGAATCTTGTAAAGCAACAAATCAAAGCGCTCAGATGACTTTTTTTTTATATCGAGGATAATGGAATAAGCACTCATGTGCTTTTTTTTTACATCCAGTCCCCGTGTGTATGCGGTTTTTGTAAATTTTGTCATCTGTTCCCACCGGCACACAATGGCCTACTCTTTCGAAAAGCGGAACAGGATTTAACGTGTGCGCAAGATGTTCTGCACGCGTTCGCACACGAGTCCTCGGTTTATAGTCTCATCCGA
The DNA here is from genome assembly GCA_028751875.1 of Rapana venosa. Classification (NCBI taxonomy): domain Eukaryota; kingdom Metazoa; phylum Mollusca; class Gastropoda; order Neogastropoda; family Muricidae; genus Rapana; species Rapana venosa. The sequence goes on along the minus strand of CM054138.1, from coordinate 80,288,814 downwards.
AGGACTTTTTTACCCCCTCACCATTAAAGCAGTCGCACTCCGATTTCGGGGATATGTGCTGTATATTTTTTAATAATGCTTTTCGAATTCTTCATCATCATCATCATCATCATCATCATCATCATCATCATAATAATAATAATAATAATAATAATACATGGAATTTATATAGCGCTATATCTTGCACACACAAAAAGAAATCAAAGCGCTTTCCTTCATCCTACTCATTCACGTGCAGCGAGTTACAATTAATAGGTGGGTTTTTTCAAATTCAAATGTATACACACACGCTCACTCGCACGCACGCACACATACGCACACTCACGCACACACATATTGAACATATTTAAAACAAAGCAGTTATGAGTAGATGACATTGTTCAGTCACTACGTTTTCAAAATGACTAACAGACAGGAAGAAAAAAAACACCTACGAATATTCAACATAAAAAGTGGTACAATTAAATATTCACGCTTTCACATCATAAAGCACCAAAACAGCAAAGAACTTAACAGTTTTATACTTGGTGTGTTAATTAAAACGCATTCGTTACTACTTTTAAATAGGATGGTTAAGCGTTAACTGGACTTTAACTGTCTGTCTGTTTGACTGTTTCTGTCTGTCTGTTTTCTGTCAATTTTGTCAACCGTTTGATGTCAGTGGTCATCAATGCTGAGGAAAAAAAGCCAGCTTTGATGTTAGCTGGATTTGGGTTGGTGGTTTTTTTAAAATAATATTTTGAACTAATAGATTTTTTCGATCCTAGGATACAGCTCTGAGGTTCACTAATGGTGAGATTTTGCGTCATACGACCGTTTTTAAAAGGTAGCCGCATTCCGACTTCGGGGATGTATGCTGGGTATGTTCGTGTTACCGTGATCCACCGAGCGCCGACATGAACTACAGGATCTTTAACGTGCATATTTGGTCTTCTGCGTGTGCCATAATTATACACACGAAGGGAATGAAGGCACTGGCAGGCCTGCACTCGAAGCGGACCTGGGAGATCGTGAACAATCTCCACCCTTACATCACCAGGGGCCGCCGAGATTCAAACCCACGACATCACGGACCCATAAAACCGAAAGTCGAAGGGTCTTAACCGCTCGGTGATAGCGTCTACCGGATAATGGACTCAGCATTCAGGTGGTGTGTATTTTAACACTTATATCCAGTTCCCGTGTGCATGCTGTTTTGTCAATGTCGTCGTCCGTTTCCACCGGCACACAAAAGCCCACTGTTCAGCGTTCTGAAGAGAGCAATGTCTCCAAGCGTGTGTTGGTCTGGACAGAATCAATCAAGATCCACATCCATCAACATCAACGTCAACACGTCTGTCTGTCTTCAATATGCAGCTAACAGGGAAACCCTTTCACTGTTCTGAAGCGAAATGGTTCGATAATCGATACAGCTTTGTTGTTGTTGCTTTTCTCTGGGTTTTTTGTCTTCTTTTTGATGTCTCGTGAAGGGTTTGCGTTGTTTTTTTATATTGATAACTACGTAACTGTTTAACTAAGATGTGTATTCTGTATCTAATAACTGTTGGGGGTTTGGGGGTTTTTCGTTTACATATCAGTGTGTTTGTGTGTGTGCGTGCGTGCGTGCGTGCGTGCGTGCGTGCGTGTGTGTGTGGTGTGTGTGTGTGTGTGTGTGTGTGTGTGTGTGTGTGTGTGTGTGTGTGTGTGTGTGTGTGTGTGTGTGTGTGTGTGCGTGCGTGTGTGTGTGTGTGCTCTTTTCTGCTATCTTTACTCCCATCTCTCTCTCACTCTCTCTCTCTCTCTCTCTCCTCTCTCTCTCTCTCTCTCTCTCTCTCCTCCTTTCTCATCTCTCTCTCTCTCTCTCGCTTCTCATTTCCTCCATTCTTCTTGCACTTTCTATCTTTGTTCTTCAATCTTTACTTGATTTCTTCCTACTCCTCTCCCTCCCCTCCCCCCCCCCCCTTCCCCCTCCCTTCGTTTTTCTGCAGGGCTTATCCATTTTTCTCCGTTTTGTTTTCCTTTGACCGTGTTAAGTCAACACACTAGCAGACACACAGATATTTACCCTGGAATAACATAACAAATTCCCCGTGGGGATTTCAGGGGCCTGTCAGTATAATTATTAATAGCATCCCCCACTTTCTGGAAATTATGTGCTAGAAATGTCCTCTTTTCTATCAGTATCTTTGTTTCTGCCTTGTTTCTTTTCTTCATGTCACCTCCTTCTTGTCTACTTTCTGCCTTCTTGGTCCATGCTCCTGCCTTTTATTCCCCCAGAAAATACTTAAAAGATAACAATTCTCTCTTCAGCCGAAGTCGAATGCGCTGGGCCTGACTTGTCAGGCGCTTAAGGGCAGCGTGACGGATTTTCGTTCATATAACAGACAACAACAGTTGCAGTCTGAGCGTTCGGTCGTGAAGAAGAAGAAGAAGAAGAAGAAGAAGAAGAAGAAGAAGAAGAAGAAGAAGAAGAAGAAGAAGAAGAAGAAGAAGAAGAAATGATGTGCATAATAGATCTGTCCATTTTCTTCCGTTTATCTCTTCTTTTTTTACTTCTTTTTCTTTGAACGCTCAAACAGCAACTATTGTTGTCTGCCGTATGAGTCAAAATGCGTAGCACTGCCGTTAAGCGCCTGACAAGTCAGGCCCAGCGTATTATCCGACTTCGGTATGGGCGAGAATTGTTATCTTTTAAGTCTTTCTAAGGGAAAAGGCAGGAGGAGAATGTATCAAGCATGCAGAAAATAGTCAAGACGGGGGTGACAGGAAGACAAGGAACAAGGCAGAAACAAAGAAAGGGATAGAAAAGAGGGAATTCCCAGCACAGAATTTCCAGAAGGTGGGGGCGCTATTCATACTGGCAGGACCCCGCCTTCCCCAGGGAGAGATGTGTCGGTAAATTTATTTTTGAAATACAGACAAAATATGAAAGATATATCTTCGACCTCGTGCGTCTTTAACTTTGATAGGAGTCAAACATGTTAAAATAGAATGACTGTCTTTTTTTCTTTAAAGAGAGAGAGGGGGGAGGGAGGGGGGGGGAGTGGGACAATGACAATGACAAATTCTTTTATTTCGAGGATAATGAATAAGCACACATGTGCTTTTTTACATCCAGTCCCCGCCCGTTAGGGATACATCTTAATAATAATAACCCAATACTTATACAGTCTCACAATAAAAACAAGGGGAAATAACCCTTTTCAAAACAGCTCCCCCCCAACAACCCTCCCCCCCCCCCCCCAAAGCAAGCAATTAAAAGAAAATCCTAAAAATACCCCACCCCTACCCCCACCCCCAAAAAAACCCTAACCAAAACAAACAAACAAACAAAAGAGAAGAAAAAACCAAACCAACAAAAGATGATAAAAAAGAGAAAAAACAGACAAACAACAACAACAACAACAAGAACAACAACAAAGCCAAGAAAAATAACACAACCAAACTTAATAAGTCATAAAGATAAACATCTACACATTGTCAAATGGTACACATACTTGTTACACATAATTATAAGATATTGAAATAGGGCACTCATTAAAACTTAAGTACAGAGGCAAGTCCAATAAAGTATTGAAAATATAAAAATATGAATCCTTCATCAGGATATACTATGACTATAAGCAGGACGATAAAAGGTGAGAGAGAGAGACAGAGACAGAGAGACAGAGAGTGTGTGTGTGTGTATTTCAGAGATAATATCCAATATATAATTCCCAAAACAGTATGCGATCCTATCAACACTCATTTTAGATTATACTCGTTTCAAATTATATGTCATGATAATGAAATAAATTTAATACCAATACATACACACAATAAAAACAAGAAACAAACCAAGAAGAAATTTAAAACTATACAGTCGTTGAGGAGAGAATATGAGTGGGTGAGTGATGAGTGAGTGAGTGTGTGTGTGTGTGTGTGTGTGTGTGTGTGTGTGTGTGTGTGTGTGTGTGTGTGTGTGT
>CM054138.1:80274870-80277370 GCA_028751875.1 Rapana venosa | reverse complement strand
CTCACCACACCGCCACGCGTACTGTACCACACATTAAAAATGAAACAAAGCGCCACACTCCTGAACAATACAATACAATCCAAAACAATAGAATACAAGACAATACAATACAACACAATACAATACGATCCAATACAATACAACCCAATACAATACAACCCAACGCAATACAGTACAATACGACACAATACAATACAAGACAAGACAAGACAAGACAACATAACACAAGGCATGACAATGATGATGACAAAATTCACACCATCGCGACGTGCAAATCCATGACGCACTGAAAGGACGGACATATGTGCCAGTTGTCAGTGTACAATGCTATTTGGTTTCAGCCACTGGCAGCAGTAAAGGCCAGCCTATCCCGTAGACCATCAGGATGTCAGTATCACTGACACTGACACTAACAGTGTCGTTTTGTGGGGGACGGGATAACCTGGTGGTTAGAACGTTGCGCATTGCGCTCACAACCTGCCGACCCGTGTTCGAACCCCGGTCGAGGGGATTTTCACCTGGAGTTAACATCAGTGCCGATTCCACTCTCCCCAAAAGTCCTTCGGATGAGACTATAAACCGAGGCCTCGTGTGCAAACGCACGAGGGACATCTTGCGTTTATGTTAAAACATGTTCCGCTTTTCGGAAGAGAAGGCCATTGTGTGACGGTGGGAACGGATGACAGAAGTTATAAAACAGCATACACACGGGGACTGGATGTAATAAAAAGCACATCAGCGCTTATTCCGTTATCCTCGAAGTACACCTGTTCAATGTTGTCAAATCTACTGTATCCCCAAATCTCTGAACCGCACAACAGAATTGGCTTGACCTTGGAGTTAAAAGACTGTTAGGTCAGTTTCCACTGCTAACGTGTGCATGAGCGTGTGTTGTTTGGTCGATGTTTCCTGTGTAACTTTACAACAACGGGGGAGGGAGTGTATGTGTGTGTGAATCAATCAATCATATTAATTCAGTTTTAGCAGGCCATAAGACCCATATGAACACAGAATATGAAAAAAACAATCATGGAGCAGTCGAGGTGATATAATACAGTAAGCACACAGTCTTTTGTTGCAAGCAGGAAAAGAGCTACACGTTTCTGATCTTTAGACATTCAATGACATAAACTGCCAAGTTCACAATCAGTTTCTCAGAAGGATTTGAACACAGCATCTGAACCTTAAAGCCTGATGGAAAGCTGTGATAATAAAGGGGGATATAACGTTTACGCAAAGCTGTAAATCTTGGGCATACAATCAAAAAATGACATAAATCTTCAACAACAGATCCGTCACACTGCACACAATAAGGATTTACAGGCGTTTTCTTATAACGTGGAATGCCTTTCAGTGGCAGTGTATTACTTCTTAATAAGCAAAGTATACGACGGTGTTCAGAGGAAAACAGAAGTCCTACATAATTTGCTCTACATATATCAGGATGGTAATTCAAATAATCGGAATAAGACATCAACGAGTCATGCCAGTTCTGGCGATATATATCCAAAAGTCTGGTTTTGAACGTTCTGATAAACAAGGGAACATCTCCAGTTTCGTGTATTTCCCAGACATATCCAAAACCATTTGAACACAACAAAGATCTTACGTGAGTTACCCAGTTTCTTCTGCCTATCTGATCATGCTTGAGCAACATGAAGTAACATTGCTTCGGATATCTATTCTCAGGCATGGCAAGAAGTCTGGTCCAATATTTTAACATTTGTGTAAAAGTATCAATGTATATCGGGTATCTACCACATTCACCCAAAGCAATGCTATTCTTTACATCTCTGCCAACACCTAAAATCATTTTACATTTCTTGATATGCACCTTTCAATGTTGTCAAATCTACTATATCCCCAAATCTCTGAGCCATACAACAGAATTGGTTTGACTTTGGTGTTAAAACTTCTAAATACGGTGGTGACAGGCAGATTGTTTAGCCTGAAATACAATCTTTTAATCCCTGCAACTGCGCTGAGAGCTTTGCCAGATAAGTTATCGATACAGCGTGACAAATTCAGAGTAGATCTAAATATGATTCCTAGATAATGTGTGTGTGTGTGTGCGTGTGCGCGCTCGCGCGTGCGCCATATGCAACGCTTGTGTCCGCGTAGTACACCCCTCTACAAACTACACACCCTGTATATTTATGTTTACAAGCATCTTGATAGCACTGTTAAAACAATTCATCTTAATTATTGCTTATTCTATTCTTTGCCACTTTAAGTCACGGCAGATTTCTCTGCGTGAAATTCGGGCTGTTCTCCCCGGAGGAGAGCGCGTCGCCACAAGAGCAGCACCACCCATTCTTATTTTTTCCGGCTACCTTCATAAACCTCCCACATCTTACCCGGCAATCCGCCAACTGACTGACTATTCTCCCTATTGATCACAGTCACACAGGCTGCATGCAGCCTAGCCCTGAGCTGTCAAGGCCTTGCTCCAGCTCCATGATAAGACGATGGGCCAACACGATGACTACGTAGACTGAGG
>CM054138.1:80267370-80272370 GCA_028751875.1 Rapana venosa | reverse complement strand
CAAAGCAAAGCATAGCATGGCAAGACAAGGCAAGGCAAAGCAAAGCATAGCATGGCAAGGACAAGGCAAGGCAAAGCAAAGCATAGCATGGCAAGACAAGGCAAGGCAAAGCAAAGCATAGCATGGCAAGACAAGGCAAGGCAAAGCAAAGCATAGCAGGGCAAGACAAGGCAAGGAAAAGCAAAGCATAGCATGGCAAGACAAGGCAAGGCAAAGCAAAGCATAGCATGGCAAGACAAGGCAAGGCAAGGCAAAGCAAAGCATAGCATGGCAAGACAAGGCAAGGCAAAGCAAAGCATAGCATGGCAAGACAAGGCAAGGCAAAGCAAAGCATAGCATGGCAAGACAAGGCAAGGCAAGGCAAAGCAAAGCATAGTATGGCAAGACAAGGCAAGGCAAGGCAAAGCAAAGCATAGCATGGCAAGACAAGGCAAGGCAAAGCAAAGCATAGCATGGCAAGACAAGGCAAGGCAAAGCAAAGCATAGCATGGCAAGACAAGGCAAGGCAAAGCAAAGCATAGCATGGCAAGACAAGGCAAGGCAAAGCAAAGCATAGCATGGCAAGACAAGGCAAGGCAAAGCAAAGCATAGCATGGCAAGACAAGGCAAGGCAAAGCAATAGCATAGCATGGCAAGACAAGGCAAGGCAAAGCAAAGCATAGCATGGCAAGACAAGGCAAGGCAAAGCAAAGCATAGCATGGCAAGACAAGGCAAGGCAAAGCAAAGCATAGCATGGCAAGACAAGGCAAGGCAAAGCAAAGCATAGCATGGCAAGACAAGGCAAGGCAAAGCAAAGCATAGCATGGCAAGACAAGGCAAGGCAAAGCAAAGCATAGCATGGCAAGACAAGGCAAGGCAAAGCAAAGCATAGCATGGCAAGACAAGGCAAGGCAAAGCAAAGCATAGCATGGCAAGACAAGGCAAGGCAAAGCAAAGCATAGCATGGCAAGACAAGGCAAGGCAAAGCAAAGCAAGGCAAGGCAAGGAAAAGCAAGGCAAAGCAAAGCATAGCATGGCAAGACAAGGCAAGGCAAAGCAAAGCAAGGCAAGGCAAGGAAAAGCAAGGCAAAGCAAAGCATAGCATGGCAAGACAAGGCAAGGCAAAGCAAAGCAAGGCAAGGCAAGGAAAAGCAAGGCAAAGCAAAGCATAGCATGGCAAGACAAGGCAAGGAAAAGCAAAGCAAGGCAAGGCAAGGCAAGGAAAAGCAAGGCAAAGCAAAGCATAGCATGGCAAGACAAGGCAAGGCAAAGCAAAGCAAGGCAAGGCAAGGCAAGGAAAAGCAAGACAAAGCAAAGCATAGCATGGCAAGACAAGGCAAGGCAAAGCAAAGCAAGGCAAGCAAGGAAAAGCAAGGCAAAGCAAAGCATAGCATGGCAAGACAAGGCAAGGCAAAGCAAAGCAAGGCAAGGCAAGGAAAAGCAAGACAAAGCAAAGCATAGCATGGCAAGGCAAGGCAAAGCAAAGCAAGGCAAGGCAAGGAAAAGCAAGGCAAAGCAAAGCATAGCATGGCAAGGCAAGGCAAAGCAAAGCAAAGCAAGGCAAGGCAAGGAAAAGCAAGGCAAAGCAAAGCATAGCATGGCAAGGCAAGGCAAAGCAAAGCAAAGCAAGGCAAGGCAAGGAAAAGCAAGGCAAAGCAAAGCATAGCATGGCAAGGCAAGGCAAAGCAAAGCAAAGCAAGGCAAGGCAAGGCAAGGTTTATTTCAAAACCTTATTAGAGGTATTTGAAAATGTTCCATGTTGCATGTAACCAACTCAAAAATGAAACATGGCTTGTCTATTAGGGAAGAAAAATAAATTTTATATACAGTTAATCATTGAAGTTGTCAAAAAAAAGCAATTATGTTTCATACATCAACACTACAACAGGACACTAGTATTTCGGTAAAACAAACAAACAGAAGTATAACTATAAGTATAACTAAGACTGAAGACATGTATTTTCAAGCAGTCATCGTAGTTGAGCACAGTAAAAGATGCTTTTGATAATAATCGTGAGAAAAGGACTAAGATCGCTTTCATTTTTGCAATTAAAAGCAGAATTAGATTTCAACACATAATTTTGGGCTTTTATGGTTGTGTACTGAGAAAGGCAGAACAGAGAGAAGAATGGAGGGAACTGGTTGCTGAGTCTTTGAGGGTGCCCCCACGGTCGTCAGACTACGGGACAGATAGATAGATAGATAGATAGACTGGGACGGGATAGCTCAGTGGTCGGAGAACTCGCTTTCCCCCAGCCAAGTTAAGCAGCGTCGAGCGTGGTTACCAGTTGGATGGGTGACCGTTTGCGCGCCTTGGCTTCAGTACAGTTCCCCCAGTTCACCCAGCTGTAAATGAGTACCTGCCTTAGGGTCAGGGAAGGTAAAGCAGCGAGGGAGAGGAGATGGGCGCGCCCTCAATATGCTGGCCCTAGAGAAGTGAGGTCTCTGACGCCTCGCTCCCCTACGACCTTATAGGTTATGGGACTCCTTTACCTTACCTTACTGTTCTGTGGGGGACGGGATAGCTCCGTGGTCAGAGCACTCGCTTCCCCAGCTACGGTTAAGCAGCATCGAGCGTAGTTACCAGTTGGATGGGTGACCATTTGCACGCCTTGGCTTCAGTACAGTCCCTCAGTTCACCCACTTGTAAATGGGTACCTGCCTGTTTAGGGTCAGGGAAGATAAAGCAGCGAGGGAGAAGAGATGGACGTCGCCCTTAATATGCTGGCCCCTAGAGAAGTGAGGTCTCTGAGGCCTCGCTCCCCTACGACAACATAGGTTATGGGACACCTTTAACGTTTACCTTTTATAATCGTGTATTGTTCAGTATGAGACACAGCTATAAAAGCCCAAAATTATGCGTTGAATAATTATATTCTATTGTTTAGTGATCAGATAATATTGCCCTCCTCAAGCTAAGCGTCAAACGTGGTCGCTTCGCAGATGGGTGACCACTCGTGCGCCTTAGCCTTTCTGTACGGTCCCCCAGTTCACCCAACTGTAATTAAAGGGTACCTACCCTCTTTAGGGTCAGGGAAGGTAAAGCAGCGAGCGAGAGGAGATGGGCGCCGCCCTCAAGATGCAGGCCCTTTGAAAAGTTAGGGTCTCTGACACCTCGCTGCTCCCCAACGGCCGTAAAGATTATGGGAACACCTTTACCTTTTACCTTGACTGCTCTGTACTGTACTGCCTTACTCTGTTCTATGTCGTACTGCGGGGGTGTACTGTGTTGTTATGTTCTCTACTGTACTATAGTCTGTTATGATAGTTCTGTGTTGTTATGTTCTCTACTGTACTATAGTCTGTTATGATAGTTCTGTGTTGTTATGTTCTCTACTGTACTATAGTCTGTTATGATAGTTCTGTGTTGTTATGTTCTCTACTGTACTATAGTCTGTTATGATAGTTCTGTGATGTACTGTTCTATTTCATGCTACACTGCATTAGTGTTTAGCTGTGCTGCTTTGGGAACTGCCTTGCAATGCCTAGTAATGGCTTTCCTGGTTTTTGTATGGTGTGGTGTGGTATAGTATGGTATGGCATGGTATGGTATGGTATAGTATGGTATAGTATGGTATGGTATGGTATGGCATGGCATGGCATGGTATGGTATGGCATGGTATGGTATGGCATGGTATGGTATGGTATGGTATGGTATAGTATGGTATGGCATGGTATGGTATGGTATAGTATGGTATACTATGGTATGGCATGGTATGCTAGGGCATGGTAAAGCACGGTAAGGCATGGTAAGATATGATATGGTATGGTATGGCATGGTATGGCTTGGTATGGTATGGTATGGTATGGTGTTGTATGGCATGGTATGGTATGGTATGGTATGGTATGGTATGGTATGGTATGTATGGTATGGTATGGTATGGTATGGCATGGTATGGTATGGTAAGATATGATATGGTATGGTATGGTATGGCATGGTATGGCTTGGTAAGATATGATATGGTATGGTATGGCATGGTATGGCATGGTAAGATATGGTATGGTATGGTATGGTATTGTATGGCATGGCATGGTATGGTATGGTATTGTATGGCATGGCATGGTATGGTATGGTATGGTATGGTATGGTACGGTATGATATAGTATGGCATGGTATGGTATGGTATTGTATGGTCTTGTATGGTATGGCATGGTCTGGTATGGTATGGTATGGTATGGTATGGTATGGTATGACATGGTATGACATGGTATGGTATGGTATTGTATGGTATGGCATGGTATGGTATGGTATTGCATGGTATGACATGGTATGGTATGGTATTGTATGGTATGGCATGGTATGGTATGGTATGGTATGGTATGGTATGGTATGGCATGGTATGGTATGGTATTGTATGGTATGGCATGGTATGGTATGGTATTGTATGGTATGGCATGGTATGGTATGGTATTGTATGGTATGGCATGGTATGGTATGGTATTGTATGGTATGGCATGGTATGGTATGGTATTGTATGGTATGGCATGGTATGGTATGGTATGGTATGGTATGGTATTGTATGGTATGGCATGGTATGGTATTGTATGGTATGGTATGGTATGGTATGGTATGGTGTTGCACTGTTTTGTGCTCCACTGAATATTCTTTTTTTTATGGTCACAACAAATCATCTGTGGTGTGCGCGTGTGTGCGTGTAAGTGTACTTGTGCGTGGATGCAACCATGCACGCATGCGTGTATGAATATTTGTGTGCATTAATATCTGTGTGTGAGAGAGAGGGAGGAAGGGAGACCGAGAGAGGGGAGAGAGAGAGGGGGGGGGAAGAGAGAGAGAGAGAGGTAGAGAGAGCATGCTATTAAATTGTGAACACTAAAGACTTTTCTATACAATATATTCGTTTTCACACACACACACACACACACACACACACACACACACACACACACACACACACACACACACACACACCACGCGCGCGCGCGCACACACACACATACACACCTCTCTCTCTCTCTCTCTCTCTCTCTCTCTCTCTCTCTCTCTCTCTCTCTCTCTCTC
>CM054138.1:80244870-80262370 GCA_028751875.1 Rapana venosa | reverse complement strand
GTGTGTGTGTGTGTGGTGTGTGTGTGTGTGTGTGTGTGTGAGTGTGTGTGTGTCTATGTCTGTATGTGTGTGTGTGTGTGTGTGTGTGTGTCTGTATGTGTGTGTGTGATTTGTCTGCTACTTTGTTCTCATTTGTCTCTGTCTCGTCATTCTGTCTTTCATTCTTGTCCCTGTCTCTATAATATCTGTCCAGCTGTCTATGCCTCTGAATGCCTCTCTGTCTCTCTGTCTCTGTCTCTTCGCGCGCACGCACACACACACACACACACACACACACACATACACAAACACACACTAATAGTTATCGTCTAATAATACTAGAAGTGAACAGACGTAAAATTGAAGTCAATAATGTATGGAATTTATATAGCGCTGAATCTTGTAAAGCAACAAATCAAAGTCAACAGCAACAAATACACACAAACACACGCACACGCGCGCTCGCGCACACACACACACACACACACACACAGAGGAGAGAGAGAGAGAGAGAGAGAGAGAGAGAGAGAGAGAGAGAGAAGAGAGAGAGAGAGAGAGAGAGAGAGAGAGAGAGAGAGAGAGAGAGAGAACAGACAGAACGGCCATGATAGAAGACAACGCACAACAGCTGCAGAAATCTAAACGACAGAGAGAGAGAGAGAGAGAGAGAGGGGGGGGGGGGGGGGAGTAAGGGAGGTGGTAAGGGGGGGGGGTGAGAGAAGGGAGGGACCCAAACTAGAAGCTCACCTTCTTCCCTCTTACATCCCTTATCCTCCCCCCCTACCTATTCATATCTCTTCTTTTTCTTCTTTTCGTTTTGTCTTTTTTGTTCCTTGGCTAGAGCTTCAAAGTTCAGGAGTGGTGGGATATTGTTTGTGTGCATGCTGCAGTATTTTCCCCACCACTAAGGTAGCAGTATTCCGACTTCGGGGATGATGTTCTAATAGACACGACACCAGTGTGCAAGCCGTTTGGGTTTTTTTTTATCATAAATGTTGTCATCCGTTCTTACCGGCACGAGTGGCCCACCCACTCTTGTGAAAGGCGGAACGGAATTTAACTGATTGATTGGTTGGTTGGCTGGTTGGTTGGGTTTGGTGTGGTTTGGTTTGGGCTGGTGGTTTGGGTTTGGGCGGGTTGGGTTGGGTTTGGGGGGGTGGGTTGGTTGGGCTGGTTAGAGATGGTTGGTTGGTTTGGGTTTGGGTTGATAATTGATTGATTTTTGTTGGAAACTTTTTCCCCAAGGGGTTACAGATAAGTTTTGACAACTTTTGTTTCATCCGGCCCGCACTGAAAAAGGGGACTATTTAATAATAAACTAATGTTTAAAAAAAAAGAAAAAATAAAACAAAAAAAAAGAAAATTGATGTTTTAACTTTTTTTTTAATCTAAAATTTTTGATAGGGAAAGGGACAGGACAAGACGACAGACGAACAGAGAGAGACGAGCAGCTAAAACACGAGAGGGAGAGAGAGAGAGAAAACAAGACAGAAAAGACAGACAGACAGACAAGTTTATCGTTTCATTGAAAAAAACAACCTACGCGGGGGAAAGCTTTCTGGGGTTTTTGTACGGGAAACCCGGTTTATAGTTCATCCACAGACTTGGGGGAAAGGGGTCAGAAATGATGTTAAAACTCCGGGGGGAAGACAGTATCCCTTGAAGGGGGGTTGGCGGTAGATCACACTCAGTGCCCAGGATGCAAATGCGAGCTTAAAGCTCTAACACTAGCCCCCCTCCCCCCCCCCCTCCCCACACAAACACACAACCCACACACAACACACACAAAAATGCACGCCAACACAATACACACACTACCCCCACAAATACACAAGAGAGAGTTGTTTTTGTTTCCCAGATAAGGGGTTGATAAAAAAAAAAAAGAAATGCATTCTTTTCATTAGAAAAAAAAAAACTTTGGCTTGACCCACCCACACTCACACACCACACAACCAACTCCCACACCTACAAAACACACACACTCCACAACCCCTCAAACTCACACACACACCATCCACAACCCCACATACCCCAACACACACACTCATCCAACCCACACACTCCACTCACCACCCCACACCACAACTCACAACACAACCCTCACTCCCACACACACACACACACACACAAACACACACCACAACCACCACCTCACACACACTCACTCATCACACTCACAACCAACACACAAACACACCCCACACACACCAAATCACCACTCACTCAACACACACACAACAACCACACACACACCAAAACCACACCACCACACCAACACCACACACACAAAAACGGGGTTTAAATAGTGGCAGAAAAAAATTGCGTCCAATCTGCGACCGGGTTTATTCCGTTCAAGGGGAAATTTTCCCCCTAGTTAACATCAATACAGATCCCCTCCCCCAAAAGTCCTTGGATGGAAAAATAAACCCAGGCCCCATGCGAACGCACGCAAACATCTTTCGCACACATTAAATCCTTTTTCGTTTTTGAAGAGTACTATGTGTGCCGGGGGAACAAGCGAATGACAAAACCCCCATACCACTGGAACTGGCTGTAAAAAAAAAACCAAAAAGGATTCCATTATCCCTTAAAAAATAAAAAAAAATAAGCCGCCACACGTACAACACCAACACACACACCTTTTCCATACAAAATATTTTTTTGTTGGGGGGGTTTCATCTCCCCCCCCCCCTTTGAAATTTTAAATGTGGGGCATTTTTTTTTATTGGGGAAGTTAAAAATTTTATAATTTTTTTTAAAAGCCCCGACAGGACAACATTAATGATTTTGATAAGTTTTATGTAAGGTCGGGTTTTGTTTTATTGGGAAGTTAATAATTATATAACTTTTTTTAAAGCCCGCAGGGGACAGACATTAATGATTTATTTTTTATTTATGTATTCTTTTATATGGGGGGTAATGGAATAAGCACTCATGTGCTTTTTTCACTCATACTTTTTTGATTGTGTGCTCATAGATCGTTGATGAACGCATTCACGCAGGCAGGGAGGTTACTGTTCTTGGTCTAATAGCTGAAAGCACGCATATGCAAAACACATTCTCATACATGTATGAAGGGGCAGATAACACAGGCATGCAGACGCACATGCATGCGCACATGTTTGCACACACACATACACAGAGAAGTACGCATGCTCGCGCGCGCACACACACACACACACACTCCAACAACATCTACTACATATTCTCTCTCTCTTCCTCTCTCTTTCTCCCTCTCTCTCTCCGCACTCTCTCGCTCTCTCTCTCCTCTGTACAACAAAACCAACAAATAGACAGACAGAAAGACAACAAAAAGACAGGGACGAAGACAGACACACAGAGACAGTTAACAAGACAGACATCAACAGACACAAACAAAGAACCACAAAACAAAAAAAACCACAATGACCGACACAAGAAGAAACTAACAGACCACACACACACACACCACACACACACACACACACACACACAGACCAACAGAATAACACTAATAGTAACTTTATAACCATGAACCTTGACAAAACAGCAGCTGACAGAAATAAAACCCCCACTGAAGAGGGAGGGAGGGAGGAGACAAAGGAAGGGAGGTAAGAAAGAAATGAAAGAGAAGGAAGGATTTCAAAAAAGAAGTGAACTATCTTCTCTCTCCTGTCTGATAGGTAAAAGTGAAGTTCCCATAATCTATGCGTCGTTGGGAGTGAGGGGTCAAGACCTCAAATTCTCAGGGGCCCCGCGTATTAAGGCCGGCGCCCATCTCCTCTCCCTCGCTGCTTTACCTTCCCTGACCCTAAAGAGGGCAGGTACCTATTTACAGCTGGGTGAACCGGGGGACTGTACTGAAACCAAGCAGCAGGAACGGTCACTCATCCCACTTGGTAACCACGCTTAATGCTGCTTCACCATAGCTCGGGGAAAGTGAGTGCTCTGACCACTGAGCTGAATGTCCCCGATTGTTTACTCCTAACTATCCACGCCCTGTTTCATAGGGAAAGCACAAACCTCACAAAGTTTATATTCTTGTTGAAAGTAATAATGAGCGCATCTTACGTTATGACGCGTACTAAATGGTTACATTGTCACTGTTGTAGTGTTCCACTTTGTGAGAGCATGAATGTTTTATTTGATAGTGAAATGTTGTACTAGGTTGTGTTGAATATCTATAGTTCTCCTATCAGTCATTTGTACTGCATGGTGACTGAACCTATGTTCTGCTCACTGCCATTCAGATGAATGCATTTTGAAATTGTCATTTTCGTATATTCCATTTGCATTTTTCTTGTTTAACAGAATCTTTTTCCTGTTGTACAGAAGTCAATTGTCCGTTGTCTCCATCGCCGCTGTCGTCGGTAGGAGCTGAACACAAAGCCACCATCAGGGTTCGCCATCTTTCTCTGTCTCTGCCGAGTTCTACGATCTCCTGTAGCCCTCCTCCCAGACCACTGATCTCAGTGATGTAGGATGTTGATGATCTGCCTTTTTTCTTTCTGCCCTCAACCTTACCTTGGAGAACTGTCGTCATCAGCTTTGTCTGTGTGTTTCTGTTTGCATGACTATCATATCTCTGTCTGCGCTCCTATGATTCTTCTCTCTCTTGGTCGTCCATCGATCCGATGATGACTGTCCTCATGTGTTGAGTCTTTGTCTTATGTGGGCACGGAGATGGCTGGTTAAGCCAATCCGTGATAGGCAGACGCGGGTGCAGTGGGGGCAAGGAAACTGTCCGGGGGGTTCAGGGTTGGTGGTTGACGCCTTTCTCCTAGCTCGTGCTGCGTCACGTCATCTCGCCTCTTCTCCTCGAAGTTGTCATGCGCCCAGATGGTTAGGGCGCGCCAGCCTGTCTGTCCATAGCATACAGCTCCAGCTGTTTGGGAGGGATGTCAGCGTGTTTGATGTTGGACTTCACGCAGTCCTTGAATCTTTTGCGTGGTCTGCCCTGGTTCCGCTTTCCCCAAGGTCAGTTCGCCATACATGAGCTGCTTAGGCAACCTTTGGTCGTCCATCCGGATCACGTGACCAACCCATCGAAGCTGGCTTTCAGATCATGGCCTCGATGCTGGTCATCCCAGCTCTGTCCAGACCTCGAGGTTTGTGATCCGGTCTTGCCAGTGGATGTTCATAATTGACCGAAGGCTTCTCATGTGGAACTTCTCCACTGCTTCCAGTGTCTTTGTACACCGTCCATGTCTCGCACCATAGAGTATGCTGGTGAGGACGACGCTCTGTACACCTTGAGCTTTGTGGAAAGCTGATGTTGTGCTGGTTCAAGACACGAGCTCGAGCGACCAAGAGCTTGACTGGCCTTGCAGATCTTAGCGTTGATCTCTTTATCCAGGGTGTTATCATTGCTGATGGTACTGCCGAGGTATCTGAAATCATCCACTATCTTTAGCTGGGTGCCCTCAATGGAGATAGAGGGGGAGGGGTGCTGAAGCAGCGCTGGCTGAAATAGTACCTCTGTCTTGCCGAGGCTGATAGTGAGCCCAAAAAGGCGAGAGGCTTCTGCGAACTTATCTGTGATAAGCTGTAGTCAGACTCTTTGTGTGCCATGAGAGCACAGTCATCAGCAAAAAGTGCTTCCAGATGATCTTCTCCACAACCTTGGTCCTGGCGTTCAGTCGGCGGAGGTCAAACAGTGAGCCATCAAGTCTGTATCGCAGTATACCCCAAGGTCTAGGTCCTTGATAGCGTGGTTGAGGACGCAGGTGAAAAAGAAGTTGAAAAGGACTGGGCCAGCACGCATCCCTGTTTGACACCGTTACTGATGTTGAATGGCTCTGATACTTCTCCACCCGAGAGAACCTTCCCGGTCATGTTGTCATGAAACTGGCGTATGAGGTTGATGAACTTGTCTGGGCATCCGAGTTTGGATAGGATGATCCAGAGGCCTTCCTGTTCACTGTGTCGAAGCCTTGGTGAGGTCAACAAAGACCACATACAAGTCCATGTTTTGCTCTAGGCATTTCTCCTGCACTTGTCGGACGGAGAAGATCATGTCCACAGTGCTGCGGTTTGGGCGAAATCCACACTGTGTTTCCGGCAGGTTTCCTCTCGAAATGTTCTCCGTTAAGCGGTTGAGAGGATCCGAGCCAATATTTTCCCAGCAATAGAAAGAGGGAGATGCCCCGGTAATTGCCGCAGTCAGCCTTACTACCCTTGTTCTTAAATAGGAGATGACTGGCATCCCTGAAATCTTGGCATTCTTCTTCTTCCCAAATGCTGGTGAGGAGGGAGTGGAAAGCTGCAAGGGCCACAGTCCGGCAGATTTGAACATCTCTGCTGGATTCCGTCCATTCCGGGTGCTTTGCCTGAGCTGGTCTGTCTTATTGCCCTCAAGACTTCATCCATAGTGGGGGGAGGTCGAGGTAGTGTACAATGGCTTTTGAGGGATCACTCAAGGCGTGGGGGTCTACACTGGAGGGCCTGTTGAGCAGGTTGCTGAAGTGCTCTCTCCATCGTTCATTGATGCTGCTCTTCTCCTTCAGCAGGGTTGAACCGTCTGCTGACAGAGTGGGGTATACAGGCTTGGAAGTCCGTAGACTTCTTTGATGGCACTGAAAAACATTTTGGAGTTCTGCGTGTCAGCGTATCTCTGGACCTCGTCTGCCTTCCTCTCCCACCATACATCCTGCATCTTGCGCAGCGCAACTTGGGCCCGTTTCTGGA
This sequence comes from Rapana venosa, assembly GCA_028751875.1. Lineage (NCBI taxonomy): Eukaryota > Metazoa > Mollusca > Gastropoda > Neogastropoda > Muricidae > Rapana > Rapana venosa. The sequence continues at coordinate 80,255,725 of CM054138.1, read as the reverse complement.
GATGCTTGAAGCGAATCATGCTTGGAGCCCGAGAGGAGTCGTTTTGCCACTCTACAAATGCTTTTTGCTTGTCATCCAGGAGTTTTCTGATGTGCTCGTCGTTCTCGTCGAACCAGTCCTGATGAATTCGTTTTCTCTGGGGCCGATAGTGGTTTTTGCTGACTCCATCACCAGTGTTCTGAATTGCTCCCACCTTTGAGTCGGCAGCCAGTCAGGGGACCATGGGCAGTCAGTCGGCCGTCGAGGTCTTCTGCAAATTCACTGCGTTGCTGATGTTGTTCGAGTTTGGCAACGTCGAACGCTGGTCTGAGGACTTTCGGCGTCTTGCGCAGAGTTGGAGCGATATGCAGGATAGGATGGCCCGACTAGACGATGGGTCTGTCCAACACTCGGCTGCTCGCATGGCCCTGGTGATCCTGATGTCACGGATGTCTCTTTGGCGCAGATGGCAAAGTCGATCAGGTGCCACTGCTTGGATCTTGGGTGCATCCATGTTGCCTTGAATTTGTCGGCCTGCCGGAACAGTGTGTTTGTTATAGTGAGGTGTTGTTCAGCACAAAGGCTCAGAAGCATCAAGCCGTTGGAATTCACCTTTCCAGTTCCGTGTGGCCCCAGCACGCCTTTCCAATTTCTGCAGTCCGCTCCAACTCTGGCGTTGAAATCGCCCGCAAGATGAGCTTGTCATTAGAGGGGTGTCCTTTACGAGGGCACTGAGCTCCTCATAAAAAGCTTCCTTCACTTCATCACTGCTGGTAAGGTTGGAGCGTATGCACTGATGAGGGTAATATGCCGGGTACGGTTCAGGGGAAGCGGAGTTTCATCAGCCGTTCGTTCACTGAAGTTGGTAGATCAGGAAGTTGTTTAAGGAGCGATGTCTTGATGGCCACTCCCACTCCGTGAATTCTTTCTTCATCTTTGGCCTTGCCTTTCCAAAAGAAAGTGTAGCCACCTTTCAGTTCATCCACAGATCCTTCCTCAGCTAGTCTGGTCTCGCTGAGGGCAGCTATGTCAATGCGGTAGCGGGCCAGTTCCCTTGCAATGAGAGCCGTTCTCCTCTCAGGCCTTGAAGAGGCCTCTCTGTCCATGAGTGTGCGCACGTTCCACGCACCAACGATTAATTGTTTCTTTCTTTGCTTTCGACCGCTCGGAGGGTAGAACTGCCAGCCGCGGTATGCTGGCCAGTTGGAAGGGACAAGCATTTGTTTGGGACACCTTTTCCAGTCCCCTCCCTCATGTGAGGGTGAGCAGTGCTGTCCTAAAGAGGCTGCTCAGTCACCTGGGGGAACACCGAGCTCCTCTGTTGTCCCGGGGTCAGGAGGAGAACGACTATTGCCACCAGGCCGCCTACGTGCAGGGTTCAAACTACAACTTCCAGTGTCACCTCCACCTGTTGCTTCGCCCGTTCCCCATCGCCGCAGGACTTTGGTAGTTTTGGGGGTGAGGTGTGGGGACTACACACATGAGGAAAACCTGTGCGGAAAGTGTTTAAAGTGGAAAGTCGATGCACAGGGGCAATCCCACTCTCTCGCCTTAGAAGCCAGGATCTGGTGGTACGGAAGAGCCGTCACGACCAGGGACTTCCTCGCTGCAGTGGATGGCCACGACGTCTGTAGTGCCTTGCCGTGCCCGTAGCGCTCCACGACGCTTGCTGTCGCCGCCTTCGTGACCGTTGGGATAGAAGTGTCCTCATCCGCTCACATCCGCCGACTACAGTCTTCACATGCTTGGTAGGCATCCCTAACTCGCCGAGGGTTTGAGACCCGACGGCTACCCTCACCTGGTTTAGCCCGCCTGTCGAAGCGGTTTACCGGGGTGTGGCCGCTGTCGCATGCAAACAGCTACTTGGAGCCACAGGTGAGAGCTGGGTGCCAGGTGGGGACAAAAGCGGACGAACCACCCCAGAGGGTGCGACATGTTCCCCCGTCAGAGGTACTACCCCTCCCTGACACCCCATACACCCCATGATTATAAAAAAAAAAGTAAAGGTAAAGGTGTTCCATAACCTATGAGGTCGTAGGTAAGTGAGGCATCAGAGACCTCAACTTCTCAAGGGCCCAGCATATTGAGGGCGGCACCCATCTCCTCTCCCTCGCTGCTTTACCTTCCCTGACCGTAAAATGGGCAGGCATCCATTTACAGTTGGGTGAACTGGGGGAGTGTACTGAAGCCAAGCAAACGGTCACCCATCCACTTGATAACCACACTTGACGCTGCTTAGCCTTAACTTGGGGAAAGCAAGTGCTCTGACCCCTGAGCTATCCCGTTCGTCCCCTCTATATAAAAAGAAACCAATATTGATTTTGTTGGGCTTTCTTCTGTCTACTGTCCCCACCCCTCCCTTGGAAGAGTTTTAGGAGAGGTCAGGTTTCGTTTCATTAAGGAGGTAGGAAATAAAGCTTTCAAAATGACAGATACATATGCATTGACAAGTCGACGTTTTACTACATAGCTAGAAGGATGCATGCGCATACCGTTTCATATAATTATGTGTACGCGCACACGCACGCACACGCGCGCCCACAGACACGCACGCACACAAACACACACACACACACACAAACTATCAAGCAGCACAGTACAAAAAACCTATAGATTTGTTGCATTGAAACTTGACTCTTGCTGATACTCTACTAAGGTCTCTCACGATGTGATTGATGATGATGATGATGATGATGATGATGATGATGATGATGATGATGATGATGATGATGATGATGATGGGAACACAATACGGTCTTCCCCTCACATCCCTTTCCCTCTCTCTTTTCAAGTCACGTATTGATCTGATGATGCTAATGTGAGCAGAAGTGGCTAGAGCATCTTGAATGTAATGGTAGTTGCTTTTAAGTAGTAGCAGTATCAGCAGCAGCAGCAGCAGCAACAACAGCAGCAACAGCACTAGTAGGAGGAGGAGGAGTAAGAGGGGGAAGAGCTGTTGTGTTTATTGTCCCTGTTGCTTTACTTGTTTTGTTGTTGTTGCAGTGATCGTACTTTGCTTTCGTATTTTGTTTTATTGAGAGAGAGAGAGAGAGAGAGAGAGAGAGAGAGAGAGAGAGAGAGAGAGAGAGAGAGAGAGAGAGAGACAGACAGACAGACAGACAGACAGACAGACAGACAGACAGACAGACAGACAGACACATAGACATGCACACAGAGAGAAAGAGAGAGAAAGAGAGACCGAGAGAAGAGAGAGAGAGAGAGAGAGAGAGAGAGAGAGAGAGAGAGAGAGAGAGAAAAGAGAGAGAGAGAGAGACAGCCAGCCAGCCAGACAGACAGACACATAGACATGCACACAGAGAGAAAGAGAGAGAAAGAGAGACCGAGAGAGAGAGAGAGAGAGAGAGAGAGAGAGAGAGAGAGAGAGAGAGAGAGAGAGAGAGAGAAGAGAGAGAGAGAGAGAGAAAGAGAGAGAGAGTGAGAGAGAGAGTGTTGTGATTGATGATGGTGATGATGATGATCGGAACACAATACAGTCTTCCCTTCCCATCCTTCTCCATCTCTCTTTTCAAGTCACGTATCGATCTGACGATGCTAATGTGAGCAGAAGTGGCTAGAGCATTTTGAATGGTAATAGCATTATTGTTTAGCAGTAGCCGTAGGAAGAGGTGGGAATGAAGAAGTGTTGTTAGTAGAAGAGCAACGGTTGTAGTAGTAGTAGTAGTAGTTGTTAGTAGTATAGTAGTAGTAGTAGTAGTAGTAGTAGTAGTAGTAGTAGTAGTAGTAGTAAGTAGTAGTAAGTAGTAGAGTAGTAGTAGTAGTAGTAGTAGTAGTAGTAGTAGTAGTAGTAGTAGTAGTAGTAGTATAGTAAGTAGTATAGTAGTAGTAGTAGTAGTTAGTAGTAGTAGTAGTAGTAGTAGAGTAGAAGAAGTAGTATAGTAGTAGTAGTAGTAATGAGAGGAGGAGGAGGAGGAGGAGAGATAGATAGATAGATAGATAGATAGATAGATAGATAGATAGATAGATAGATAGATAGATAGATAGATAGATAAATAGATAGATAGATAGATAGATAGATAGATAGATAGATAACAGATAGGATAGATAGATAGATTATGATATGATATACATATAGTGTATACATATAGTTATATATATATATATATATATATATATATATATATATGAATATATATAGATATAATATATATAATATATATACACATACAGAGACTAGACAGTATATAGATAGATAGATAAGTAGATAGATAGATAGTAGATAGATACATAGATAAATAGATACATAGATACATAGATGATAGTAGATGGCGTGGATGGAGGGTATTGGAGTGGGGCGGGCGATGGATGGTGGTGGATAGACTGAGAGAAAAAAGAAATACACGTGTGCGTGCGCGAGTGTGTTGTGGTTTGTCGTGCGGAGTGTGTGTGTATGGTGTGTGTGTGCGCGCGCGCGCGCGTGTGCGTGCGTGCGTGCGTGCGTGCGAGAATGCCTACCTTTAACATAATCATACACCTTTCGGCCTGAATGTCGGTCTAGTTGCATGCGTTAAAGCCTCAAGTGCATTTGCCTACCTGTCTGTCAGCATGTATGAAGCATGCATTCAAGGACGAAACAATGCTCCCTAGGTCCAGCCTACTTTGGCAACTATGGGCCCGCCCCCTACCTACCCAGTGTCTCTGTGACATCTCCTCCGAAAGAAAACAAAAACTTGGCCAAACACTGTGACTGGAATCGAAAGAAGAGTGTATGTCAAGGTCCTTCGGATGAGACTATAAACCGAGGCCCCGTGTGCGAACGCATGCAGAACATCTTGCGCACACGTTAAATCCTGTTCCGCTTTTCGAAAGAGTAGGCCATTGTGTGCCGGTGGGAACAGATGACAAAATTTACAAAACCGCATACACACAGGGACTGGATGTTTTAAAAAAAAAAAAGCACATGAGTGTTTATTCCATTATCCTCGATTATAAAAAAAAAAGTCATCTGAGCGCTTTGATTTGTTGCTTTACAAGATTCAGCGCTATATAAATTCCATACATTATTATTACAGAGCTTAGCCCGAGATAGGAATATGTCAGCAGTTCATATCAACAACTCCCACGTGGGGATGCCGGGGGCCTGTCAGTATAACTAGCATCCCCACCTTCTGGAAATTCTGTGCTAGGAATTTCCTCTTTCTTTGACTCTTTTTGTTTCTGCCTCGTTCCTTTTCTTCCTGTCACCTCCTTTTTGTCTATTTTCTGCCATCTTGGTCCATTCTCCTGCCCTTTTTTTACCAGAAAGTCTTACAAGATAACAGTGCTCTCTTATGCCAAAGTCGGATGCGCTGGACCTGACTTGTTTTATTTATTTATTTATTTTTTATTCTTTTATATCGAGGATAATGGAGTAAGCACTTATGTGCTTTTTTACATCCAGTCCCCGTGTGTATGCAGATTTGTGAATTCTGTCATCTGTTCCCACCGGCACACAATGGCCTACTCTTACGAAAAGCGGAACAGGATTTAACGTGTGCGCAAGATGTTCTGCGTGCGTTCGCACACGGGACCTCGGTTTATAGTCTCATCCGAAAGACTTGTCAGGCGCTTAGCGGCAGCGTGGCGCATTTTCGCTCATATACCAGACAACAATAGTTTCTGTCTGAACGTTCGACGACGACGAAGAAGAAGACTAGGAAGAAGGCCTGTCGGCACGATAGCAGCTTGGAATGGATGGCGGACTGCGCTGCTGATCAATGATAGCGACAACTGATCCATCTACACACCGCCGTAAAAGTACAGCCATGTTTCTTGGGGAGGTAGATCCGTGGGTTTAGATGATACACATACTGCATTACCACCGGGCTACACACACTTACGCACACACACACACACACACACACACACCACACACACACACACACACACACACACACACACACACACACGCGCGCGCGCACACCACACACACACACAGAAAACATCTTGCGCACTCGTTAAAACCCGTTCCGCTTTTCGGAAGAGTAGGCCATTGTGTGCCGGTGGGAACGGATGACAATTACAAAACTGCATACACATGGGGACTGGATGTAAAAAAGCATATCAGTGCTTATTCCATTATCCTCGAATTAAAATTAATAATAAAAATATAATCATACACACACATACACACGCGCACGCGCACGCAAACACACACACACACACACACACACACACACACACAACAAAACACACACACACAACACACGCACACACACCACCATGGGTATGCCAGGGGCTCTTTCAGTATAAATTGCTTCCCTATCTTCTCGAAATTGTGTGCTAAAATTTTGCATGTCTTTTCCGGCAGTGAAAAGAATCTTTTTGATGAGGCAATGGGCATAGCTGAAATTAAACTGAATTTGATGTCAAAACTCCTGCAGACTTTGGTAGTTTTCTTCTTTTTTTTTTTGTATCACATTAAGAACAGCATCTATGTCAACATTAACAAGACTGTATTGTTGAATGTAGCAGCAGTAGAATACCACCCCCCCCCCCCCCCCCCCCCAAAAAAAAAAAAAAAAACAATACAAACAAACAAGCAAGCAAACAAACAAACAACACAAAAAGCAAAAAGCAAAAAACCCCAACAACAAATGTTATCATACTGTGGTAACGGCATTATGAATTTATCCACCCCAAAATGTCGTTTCTCATCATATAGTGCATTTTGATCTATCCAATTACTTCAAGGTCGTGAACGGCTAAAGGCATTTGTACGGGCGACGCTGTCAGCGCGCGCGCGCGCGCGCGTGTGTGTGTGTGTGTGTGTGTGTGGTTTATTGTTTAGTGCTGTTGATTAAGGCAATGTGTGAGTGCGTGAGTGCGTGCGTCTGTGCATTAAATTCGTGTCCACATGTGCTGTGACATTGCATAATTATGTTGGTCGGTGTGTGTGTGTGTTTTTGTGTGTGTGTGTGTGTGTGTGTTGTGTGTGTGTGTGTGTGTGGGGTGTGTGGTGTGATGGTGGGGGGGGGGGGGGGGGGGGGAGGTTCAGTGGGGGGGCGTGTGTGTATTATGGTGCACGTGGGTTCGCATAATAAAAATATGTCTATACATTTATACGCGCGTTTGTGTGGGTGTGCATGTTGATGCGTTTGGATGTGCAGTGCTTGCGAATGTGCCCTTGTATGTAATAATGTGTGTGCAATAATTATGTGTATGTGTACGTGCATGCGTGTGAGACTGCTTATCATGCAATAACGGGCAGACCATTCTGCTTGTGTGCATGTTCTTTGGAGGCATTTTTCTTTCTTTTTTTTTAACCTTCCTAATAAAATGAAACCTCACCGCACACAAAAACGCATCAAAAGAAGTGATGGGGAGATAGACAACAGCCCAACAAAATCAATATTATTGGTGTTCATATAGCTATAATTAATGATATTATGAAATACAGGGAGTGGATAGGGGATGGGAGAGAGAAGAGTGTTGGTTTAGCTCCCCTTCCCCCCTCCCCTCCCCCCACTCTCTCTCTCTCTCTCTCTCTCTCTCTCTTCTCTCTCTCTCTCTCTCTCTCTCTCTCTCTCTCTCTCTCCAGACGCAGAACATCTTGCGAACACGTTAAATCATGTTCCGCTTTTCGTAAGAGTAGACCATTGTGTGCCGGTGGGAACAGATGACAGAATTTACAAAACTGCATACACACGGGGACTAGCTGTAAAAAAGCAAAGAAGTGCTTATTCCATTATCCTCGATATATACGAATAAAATATTTTAAAACATTTTTAATTTCTCTCTCCTCCCCCCCCCCCCCCACTCCCTCTCCTCCTCTCTCTCTCCTCTCTCTCTCTCTCTCTCTCTCTCTCTCTCTCTCTCTCTCTCTCTCCCTCTCCTTCTCTTCTCTCTCTCTCTCTTCTCTCCTTTCCTCTCTCTCTCTCTCTCTCTCTCTCTCTCTCTCTCTCTCTCTCTCTCTCTCTCTAGTTTTTGTTGTTGTTCTTTCATGTTTTCTATTCCTAGACCAGAACTCCAAAGTTCACCATCTATGAGATTTTTGCGTATCTAGCCACTCCTCCATCCCCCCCACCCCCCACCCCCCTTACCATTAAGGTAGCCGCATTCCATCTTCGGGAATGATGTCCAAACACCTTTGTATATACGTTTGTATTTTTGTTAATCATCTGTTCTTACCAGCACGAAATGGCCTACTTCTCCAAAAGGCGGAACGTGTTTTCTTTCATTCTTTAATTTCGAGGATAATGCAATTAACACTCATGTGCTTTTTTTTTTACATCCAGTCCCCGCGTGTATGCAGTTTTGTAAATGTTGTCATCCGTTCCCACCGGCACACGCGTGCGCAAGATGTTCTGCGTGCGTTCGCACATACAGTCTCGGTTTATTGTCTCAGCCGAAAGATTTTTGGGGAGGAGTGGAGTCAGTACTGATGTTAACTCCAGGGGAAAAAAATCTTTTGAGGGGTGGGGGGGTACAGGGGGGGGGGGAGGAGGATTTGAACCTTGGCCGTCAAATCGTGAGCGCAATGCTCTAACCACTAGACAATTCCGCCCCCTGTGTAATTAATATGATATTTCTGCCAGCTGTTGCTCGTGTTTTGTACTAGAACATGGGGCTGTTGTCTGTACTCTAGTGTTTATCTGCTGGTTGGTCTTGTGTGTGTGTGTGTGTGTGTGTGTGTGTTTGTATTTGTGTGTGTGTGTGTGTGTGTGTTTGTGTGTGTGCGTGTGTTTGTGTATTTGTGTGTGTGTGTGTGTGTGTAGGTGCGTATGTGTGTGCTTATTTATTCATTTATTTATTCTTTTATATCAAGAATAATGGAATAAGCACTCATGTGCTTTTTTACATCCTGTCCCCGTGTGTATGCGGTTTTGTCAATTTTGTCATCGGTTTCCACCGGCACACAATGGCCTACTCTTCCGAAAAGCGGAACAGGATTTAACGTGTGCGCAAGATGTTCTGCATGCGTTTGAACACGGGGCCTCGGTTTATAGTCTCATCCGAAGGACTTGTGTGTGTGTTTGTATGGTCTGTTGTTTTGTTCTCTGCCTCTGTCTCTGTTTATCTCTGTATGTGTCGGTCTGTCTGTCTGTCTGTCTTTATCTGTCTGTCTGTCTGTCTGCCTGTGTGTCTGTCTGTGTATCTGTCTGTGTGACTGTGACTTTTGTGTGTCTGTGTGTCTATCTGTCTTTCTGTCTGTCTGTCTCTCTCTCTCTCTCACTCTCTCTCTCTCTCTCTCTCTCTCTCTCTCTCTCTCTCTCTCTCTCTCTCTCTCTCTCTCTCTCTCTCTCTCTCTCTCTCTCTTTCATTATCATGACATATAATTTGAAACGAGTATAATCTAAAATGAGTGTGTGATGGGATCGCATACTGTTTTGGGATTTATATATTGGATTTTATCTCTGAAATACACACACACACACTCTCTGTCTCTCTGTCTCTGTCTCTGTCTCTGTCTCTGTCTCTCTGTCTCTCTCTCTCTCTCTCTCTCTCTCTCTCTCTCTCTCTCTCTCTCTCTCTCTCTCTCTCTCTCTCTCACCTTTTATCGTCCTGCTTATAGTCATAGTATATCCTGATGAAGGATTCATATTTTTATAATTTTCAATACGTTATTGGACTTGCCTCTGTACTTAAGTTTTAATGAGTGCCCTATTTCAATATCTTATAATTATGTGTAACAAGTATGTGTACCATTTGACAATGTGTAGATGTTTATCTTTATGACTTATTAAGTTTGGTTGTGTTATTTTTCTTGGCTTTGTTGTTGCTCTTGTTCTTGTTGTTGTTGTTTGTCTGTTTTTCTCTTTTTTATCATCTTTTGTTGGTTTGGTTTTTCCTTCTCTTTTGTTTGTTTGTTTGTTTTGGTTAAGGTTTTTTTGGGGGGTGGGGGTAGGGGTGGGGTATTCTTAGGATTTTCTTTTAATTGCTTGCTTGGGGGGGGGGGGGGTTTGGGGGGGGGGGGGAGCTGTTTTGAAAAGGGTTATTTCCCCTTGTTTTTATTGTGAGACTGTATAAGTATTGGGTTATTATTATTAAGATGTATCCCTAACGGGCGGGGACTGGATGTAAAAAAGCACATGTGTGCTTATTCATTATCCTCGAAATAAAAGAATTTGTCATTGTCATTGTCATTGTCATTGTCTCTCTCTCTCTCTCATACACACACACACACCACACACACACACACACACAACCACCCAACCACACACCTCCAACCACTACATTCACACACACACAAACACACACACACGCATGCGCCACGCGCACGCGCGCGCACACACACACATCTTCACCCCACCACGACCCCTCTACCCCCACATACACACACACTACACCTCCCACCCCACACACACACCCACACACCCACACACACTACCACACACCCACACACACTACCACACACCAACACACTACCACACACCCACACACACTACCACACACACTACACTGCACCAACATATTGCGGCCCATAGATATGCTAATGAAGAACAAGAACACGACCTTTGCTGACCCTGAGTTGGCGTTGATGATGACCACAAAAGGGCGAGGGGGGGGAGGGGGGGGGGGGGGAGGTAGGGGGGTCACTTCACATCAACTGCTTTTTCTTTCAAGTCACGTCACTCCACGGTCAGTCCTCCTTTCATCACTGGACATTGGGCAGTGTGTGTGAATAGAAGCAGCAGCAGCAGTAGTAGTGGTAGCATCAACATCAGCAGCAGCAGTAGTAATAACAGCAGCAGCAGCAGTAGTAATAACAGCAGCAGCAGTAGTAGTAATAACAGCAGCAGCAGCAGTAGTAATAACAGCAGCAGCAGCAGTAGTAGTAATAACAGTAGCAGCAGCAGCAGTAGTAGTAGTAGCAGCAGCAGTAGTACTAGTAGCAGCAGCAGCAGCAGTAGTAGTAGCAGCAGCAGCAGCAGCAGCA
>CM054138.1:80209870-80232370 GCA_028751875.1 Rapana venosa | reverse complement strand
GACTGTCATTTCTGCTTTTTTTTTCTCAGGGTCGTTCGGACACTGTTGACCTGACAGACACTTCTCTGATGGTGGACATCAGTGATTCACTGAGCGAGCGTGACAAGGTCAAGTTCACAGTGCATACGAAGGTAACATCAAGCTCTGTCAGATTCAGTGCATGCTGATTAAAGCTATTTCCTATTTTTACCCTGGTTGTAGGTTTATTTTGCTTGCAGACTTGTAGAAAAGGGTTTTTACTGCAGAATTTCACCAGAAACAGCTCACTTTTTTTTCCATGATATTTTGTATAATGAATTTAGAATGTTGATTTTTCACCTAATTCTAGAAGATAGGTACTCATGGAAAAAACCAACATAGATAAATCTCTGGCTTTATTTATAGACGTATTCCTTTTCATGTGTCACTGTCAGCATTGTAATGCTATATACTGGAATCTATGAGCTAAGTTAGGTTATTGTGTCTCTGCCTTTATCTCACAATGACTCTCACAGTGTTTAGAGTGATTGATGACCAGCTGGCTAGGTTTAATTCATGATAACTCAAGTTATAGAATTTCTGTTTCTTTACTTAGAAATGATTTTCTCTCTTCCCTTGTCTTACGCTGTGCATTTTTCTCTTGTTTTTCTCTCTCTCTCTTTATTCAAGTTTATATTTTGATCAGGTTTTTTTCTCTCAGAGAAGGGATTTTTGTGTTTGTTTCAATTGTATTACTATTTAAGAAACAGACTGACAACAAAATCTTACAAATATTTTGTTCTTTTGGGCCGAGTTTTTTCTTTAATACATGTTCATACCCGTGGGCATATATACCCAGCCCCATTTCAGCTCATCCCCGCATTTTCCCAGAGCAGAAAGTGTGGAGTTTTGTTGTGCTGCTATATTAAGCCATGCACTGCTGCTGAGTCGCTTAGGGAAAGTGTTCTTTAGTGATGTTTGCTTTGATCCACACAAGCAGCAGAACTGTACAGCCTGTGAAGCCTGTACTGATTCAAAGTGACAGCTCAGCTGGGGGAGCAAGGCATAATGTAATGTGGGGGGAAGGGGGGGGGGGGTTGCTTCTGGATTAATTCATTTCATTTACTTATGAAAAGAAATGCATGTTACACTTTTTTTTCGTTTCTTGGCTAGAGCTCCGAGGTTCACCATTGGTGAGATTTTTTTTGTATGAGACCATTTTAACCCACCATTAAAGGTAGCCACATTTTGACTCTGAGAATACACTTTTGTATTTATATATAAAGATCTTTTGGGAGGGTCAGGGTGGTCGTGTTCTGACAGTTACTCGGTCAGTGGTCCGTGTGTTGTGGTGTTGCAGACGACCCTGCAGCAGTTCAAGAAGCCGGAGATGTCTGTGGTGCGACAGCATGAGGAGTTCATCTGGCTGCACGACCGCTATGTGGAGAATGAAGACTACGCCGGCATCGTGGTCAGTGCCACTTCACCGATCATTTTCTGCTGTTAGGCTTGGGGATTTTATTGCACGGAGAGTGGGTTTTAGGGTGGGGTGGTTTTTTTCTTCTTGTTTTTCTGCTTGTTTTAGGCAGTTATCAGTGTTTGTAGCATGTGTGTTTTGGTTAATTTTCTTTTTATTGTTTTTTTAGATGTATTGTTTTCTTGATTTTCTTTATTTTTATGTGTTTTCTTTTTTATCCTGGGCAAAATTTGGTTTATCTGGGAAACCATTGTCCACACATTTTTTAGGTTAATGTAATAAGGTAATGTTAAAAATGTGCGTGATTTCCCGGTGTGTTTGCTTACAAGTCTTCAATGTGGTGAAACAAATATCAAGAACAGTACAAAAATATGAGAGAGAGAGAGTGTGTGTGTGTGTGTGTGTGTCTGACCTTCTACAGAAACAGAGTGAATGTTTTGTCTTCTGTTGATTGTGGTTTTGGAAATATTAATCCCCCAAAAATCTAGTTTTGTGAGAGCTCTGTTCTGGGCCATTGTTGTGTATATTCACACCCTCACACCCTTGTGTGCACACACAGAAATAGAGCGTGTATCTTTTTCCTTCTTTCTTGTTCCAGATTCCCCCTGCCCCTCCGCGGCCAGACTTTGACGCCTCGCGAGAGAAGCTGCAGCGTCTGGGGGAAGGGGAGGGAACTATGACCAAAGAAGAGTTCCTGAAAATGAAACAGGAGCTGGAAGCGTAAGTCTTCCATCCAACAAAGTGTCTGGATGTCATTGTTATTGTCTAGATAGATGTGTGAGGAAATTTTGAGAGGATGTCATTGTTATTGTCTAGATAGATAATTTGGGAAAATTTGGGGGCATTTTTGGGTGGTTGTGTTTTTTTAGGGGGGAGGGGAGCACATTTGTATTTTAGTGATCATTCTGTTCTTTTTTAATTGAAGATGATGTTTTGAGTCAGAATTAATTGATAAACACATTGTGTACTTAATTAGGTTGTTGTTATGCATGTAATTTTTCTCACTTTTGTGCCAACAGTGAAGAAGAAGAACCATTTTCAATGTTATGGTGAACGATTCTTCTCACTTTACCTCTAAAGCTACCTGTCTCATTAATTGCATTCTCTGCGTCTTTCTCCCTCAACACGCACACACACACACACACACCACCAACACCACCACACCACTCTCCCTCTCTCTACCCCTTCCTCTCTCTCTTCCCCCTCCCTCTCTCCCTTTCTCTCCCCCCTCCCTCTCTCTCTTTCCCTTCCCTCCTCTCTCTTCCCCCTCGCCCTCTCCCTCTCCTCTCCTTCTCTCTCTCTCCCACTGTAACATGGCTGAAAGACTGCGAGAGAGGGGGGTGCATTGTTTCAGGGAGTACCTGGCCACCTTCAAGAAGACGGTGGCCATGCACGAGGTCTTCCTCCAGCGGCTGGCTGCCCACCCTCTGCTTCGGCAGGACGTCAACTTCGAGGTCTTCCTCGAGTTCGAAGGAGATGTCAGTATATGTAACTTGTTTTGAGGTCATTTGGGGGGGGAGGGAGTTTGGGAGGGGGGGGGAGTTGATCTTGAAAGATTTCAGCACTGCCTCTTTTCTCTTTGCCTGTAAGTCTGTATTCACTTTGTTAGGTTTTAAGGCTCAACATTTTTTTGGTTGTTAAAGTCTTGATTTATTTATTTAACTCGACATAATCGTTGTCTTCCAAGTTTCTGTGGGTGTATATATGTTGCTGTGCTCTCTCTTATCATTTTGTCAACACTTTAAGGCACATCAGCACTCTCTTTTCATTATACTGTGTGCCAGAGATATTAAGCCACCACCGAGGCACCCATTCAAGGGGATTTTTTCCCCCTGGAGTTAACATCAGTGCAAACTCCTCTCTCCCGAAAGTTCTTTGGATGAGACTGTAAACCAAGTCCCATGTGTGAACCCATATGGAACACCTTGCACACATGTCAAATCCTGTTCCATTTTTGGAAGAGTAGGCCGTTGTGTACCGGTGGGATTGGATGACAAAATGTACAAAACTGCATGCACACAGGGACTAGATGTAAAAGAGGCACATGAGTGCTCATTCTGTTATCCTCAAAATTAAAGAAGAAAAAAAAGCTTATGACCATGTCAGAGCTATTTGATTTGATCTTCCAGGTAAGATTAACAGCTGTATAACTTCCATAGATTTTTATGATTGAAAAAGGAATATGTAGACATGTATGGTTTGATGGTCGGTCATTAGAAATGTAGAGGTTATTTTGGAAAGATGGATAAGACATAATTGACTTGAATTTTGTGTGTGTGATTTATGGATATGTGAATATATGCATGAGCGTGCATTTGTAACCATCCACACGCATGCATATTACATATTAACAAAATACCTAATGCTTACCTGATGGCATGTGGTGTGTGTGTTGTTTGCAGCTGAGCGTGAGGGGGAAGAACAAGAAGGAGAAGTTGGGTGGATTCTTTAGCCGCATCACCAAGTCTGTGGATGAGACGCTCCTGTCGGGACAAAAGGTACGGTCAGGATCAGACAGGACATCCAGCATTTGACTCCTGCCCAGGCTGCAATTTTCACTTTCACTGCACTGGACATTTCAAGTCCTGGCTAGTGTCCTTGTTGACAAAGCCGACACCATATTGAGTGCTTGATTCACGAGTCATTGGTTCAAATCTCATTGATAGTTGCCAGGTCAAAAGAGGCGTACAGTTTTGAGCCAGCATTAATTTTTGTGCAAGTTCCAGAATGAGGGTTGCATTGATCAAGGGAATCAACTCGGGCAGCAGATAAGTGTTCGTATTTTGTTATCTCCCTGAAATGGCTATGTAGACAAGGCTGTTTGACGTACACGTATACCTGTTGTTGACTGTGTTCAAACGCTGTCAGCTTGGAAGTGTGGAGGGTAGGTTGTCTGAGGAGGTTTTGGTCCTTGACACGCACGTTTGATAGGTACAGACTGAATCAACTGGTGTCCGTAGGTTTAGATTTCAGTGTTTAGTCAGGACAAGTGTTCTTTTATAATAATATATTTTTTATGGATGACCGTGTGTGGCTCTTGGAAATTATCTTAAAGTATGATTTATTGTGCATATGAATGTAGCAATCTTTTGTTGGGGGTTTTTTGGGGGTTTTTTGCTCTTCTGATTTGTATTTTTTCCTCTCCTACTTTTTCTTCTTGTAATCACTTTTAGTTCTTAGGTTTTTCTTGGTATGATGATAATGATAATAATAATTATAATAATGATGATGATAATACTAGTGTATGTAATTTGTATAGCGCTGAATTTTGTAAAGCAAAAAAAAAATCAGAATCATCCAAATGATGTGGCACAAGAGCTGTTGCAGTGTGTCTAGGTATCAAAATCATACATGGCACTTTTCAGCTTCCGTCTGCTCCCTTTGTTGCAGGATGTAGACGACTTCTTTGAGAACGAGAAAATCTTCTTGATAGAGTACCACGCCAAGATCAAGGACGCCACTGCCAAGTCCGACAGGATGACCAAAGTTCATAAAAGTGAGGACAGGAGCATGGGTGTGGACGTTCTTCTTCTTTGAGTCACTACACTGTGCATTCTTTCCTGCTTATTTGTGCTGTATTGTGTAGCATTTCTGAATAGCTGGGCTCTCCTCAGAAAGAAAAAGCTTGTCACTATGATATGACGCAGTTGATTTTTGGTGTGTTTTTTTTTTCTGCCTGTGTGTAGGAGATTGCCATATAGAGTAGTATTTGTTGTGTGATTTAATAATAATGGTAACAATATATGGATTTTTTATAGCGCTGAATCTTGTAAAGCAAACAAATCAAAGCGCTTGCATTTAAATCATATATGCGCATGCGACTGTTCACAAATTTATGAGAATAACAGATTTTAAATGTTGACACACATATATCAATTTAGCATGCCCCTTCCTCTTACCAAGTTAGAGTACAGTCAGTTCCTGCTATACTTAGCACCAGCTGACCCCAGCTGGGCTGAGATGGGATGGAATGGATAGCAGCTGAGAGCAGCGGACAGTGGGGGAAACTGACGGCTGTGGTAGATGATTATGGGTCTGAAGTCAGTTTAGCACCAGTACGTAGTGAATGTTGCTGTGTGTATGTGGACTGAAGCCTGCATTCCCTCAGAATTGATGCACTCTGTTGCATTGAAGTCTTAACAGCTAGCTGTGTCTGCGGTTAGTAGGTGTAGCATTATGCTGTGTGTGTGTGTGTGGGCAGATGTCGCTGATTCCTACATCCAGATTTCCACAGGCATGGTGTTGCTAGGCACCATTGAAAATACGGAGCTGGCCAAGTAAGACACAGTGTGTGTGTGTGTGTGTGTGTGTGTGTGTGTGTGTGTGTGTGTGTGTGTGTGTGTGTGTGTGTGTGTGAGAAAGGAGAGAGAGAGGTATTTATGCATGCACTGAAAATCAGGTAAATGAGGTTAGTGATGTATTTCACAATTCTGTATTTATTATGATTTAATTCAATACCTGAGGAGACATCTATCGTCACCATATTAGATTTTCTGTGAATCATTTGTTGTCAGTGTGGACAGCCATTACACAAAATCCTCTTTTATATATTGTTCAAGGAGACACCATTTATATTCTGATCAAAGGATATGTTGGGCAAAAGCAACAAATCTTAATAACAGACTTAAGTTTAGTGGTTGGGTGGGGGGGTGAATATGATGCAATATTAATAGGAAAAAAATCTTTGTTCATAAGCAGACGGTGGGTTTTAATTCTTTGCATGCCTTTGATAAGGACAGTTATTGTTTTTATGCCAAGGAAAAAATAAGAGTACATGTTGTCTCTGTGTTGTGAAGATGATATTGGAGGACAGGGATTAGTGACTTTGAAGTGAAAAAGTTGAAAAAGAAAGGGAAGAAAAAGAGGAAGGAGAGGAGGTGACTGTAAAAAATATCCTATCATGGAACTTATTCTATTTTTCTTTCAGAGTGTTCACACGAGTTGCTGAAGCATTGGAAAAAGCACGAGTAAGATTTCCTTTTTGTGATTTGTTTGTGTGTGTGTGTTTGTTTGATTTTATTGTTGTATATTTTCCAAATTCTTTAAAAATTTCAAATACATAAATATGTCTGCTGTTTGGGGGTCACTTGTGACTAAATTAAATTTGAACATTTACCATTAAGAAAGTCATTCTTTCATGACTGAAAGTTTCTTGAATTTGATATGAAAACTTAGACCAGTCATTGGAAAGTGTTTGAAAAAAAAGAGATTGATGTTATTCATATTTTCGTATTGTTGGATTATTGCTTTATTTTTTTGCTTTTTTTTCCGATTGAGGAGGGAGTGTACAGGGAGATGATCTGTATGAATTGAAAGTTTATGACAGTTGTAAGAAAGTACTGTGAAAGCTTTCAGAATTGTGTCCGATGACATTGTTTTTGATGCATGTTTCAAACTTTATTTTGCTCTAACTAACCTGCCTGCCCCAGACAAATATTCGCCCAGCTGCAGAATTCAGTTAAGAGTGTTAATCTTTCATCAGGAGGAGACCCTGATCTTTTAATACTTTATCCAAAATATTTACTTCTTTCCATTGCATTCCTGTAACTCTCCATGCTGAAGTCAGATGCACTGGGCCTGACTTACTGGGCGCTTGATGGCAGCACAACACATTTTAGCTCATATGACAGACAACAATAGTTGCTGTCTGAGCGTGTGACAGAGAAGAAAAAGAAGAAGAAACTCTCCCACTTTAAGTGAGGTCTTTTCTCTTGCCCAGTGTTACTGTTTTACAAGGTGATCTATAACGATTTAGATCTAGGCAGGCAGAGGTGAGACAGCACGCCGGAGGTGTTTGTACTGTACACCCGCGCCCTGTGTTGGTCAGAAACTGTTTGTACTGTACACCCGCGCCCTGTGTTGGTCAGAAACTGTTTGTACTGTACACCCGCGCCCTGTGTTGGTCAGAAACTGTTTGTACTGTACACCCGCGCCCTGTGTTGGTCAGAAACTGTTTGTACTGTACACCCGCGCCCTGTGTTGGTCAGAAACTGTTTGTACTGTACACCCGCGCCCTGTGTTGGTCAGAAACTGTTTGTACTGTACACCCGCGCCCTGTGTTGGTCAGAAACTGTTTGTACTGTACACCCGCGCCCTGTGTTGGTCAGAAACTGTTTGTACTGTACACCCGCGCCCTGTGTTGGTCAGAAACTGTTTGTACTGTACACCCGCGCCCTGTGTTGGTCAGAAACTGTTTGTACTGTACACCCGCGCCCTGTGTTGGTCAGAAACTGTTTGTACTGTACACCCGCGCCCTGTGTTGGTCAGAAACTGTTTGTACTGTACACCCGCGCCCTGTGTTGGTCAGAAACTGTTTGTACTGTACACCCGCGCCCTGTGTTGGTCAGAAACTGTTTGTACTGTACACCCGCGCCCTGTGTTGGTCAGAAACTGTTTGTACTGTACACCCGCGCCCTGTGTTGGTCAGAAACTGTTTGTACTGTTCACCTGCGCCCTGTGTTGGTCAGAAACTGTTTGTACTGTTCACCTGCGCCCTGTGTTGGTCAGAAACTGTTTGTACTGTACACCCGCGCCCTGTGTTGGTCAGAAACTGTTTGTACTGTTCACCTGCGCCCTGTGTTGGTCAGAAACTGTTTGTACTGTTCACCTGCGCCCTGTGTTGGTCAGAAACTGTTTGTACTGTACACCCGCGCCCTGTGTTGGTCAGAAACTGTTTGTACTGTACACCTGCGCCCTGTGTTGGTCAGAAACTGTTTGTATTGTTCACCTGCGCCCTGTGTTGGTCAGAAACTGTTTGTACTGTACACCCGCGCCCTGTGTTGGTCAGAAACTGTTTGTATTGTACACCTGCGCCCTGTGTTGGTCAGAAACTGTTTGTATTGTTCACCTGCGCCCTGTGTTGGTCAGAAACTGTTTGTATTGTTCACCCGCGCCCTGTGTTGGTCAGAAACTGTTTGTACTGTACACCCGCGCCCTGTGTTGGTCAGAAACTGTTTGTACTGTTCACCTGCGCCCTGTGTTGGTCAGAAACTGTTTGTACTGTTCACCTGCGCCCTGTGTTGGTCAGAAACTGTTTGTATTGTTCACCTGCGCCCTGTGTTGGTCAGAAACTGTTTGTATTGTTCACCCGCGCCCTGTGTTGGTCAGAAACTGTTTGTATTGTTCACCCGCGCCCTGTGTTGGTCAGAAACTGTTTGTACTGTACACCCGCGCCCTGTGTTGGTCAGAAACTGTTTGTACTGTACACCCGCGCCCTGTGTTGGTCAGAAACTGTTTGTACTGTACACCCGCGCCCTGTGTTGGTCAGAAACTGTTTGTACTGTACACACCGCGCCCTGTGTTGGTCAGAAACTGTTTGTACTGTTCACCCGCGCCCTGTGTTGGTCAGAAACTGTTTGTACTGTTCACCGCGCCCTGTGTTGGTCAGAAACTGTTTGTACTGTACACCGCGCCCTGTGTTGGTCAGAAACTGTTTGTACTGTACACCCGCGCCCTGTGTTGGTCAGAAACTGTTTGTACTGTACACCCGCGCCCTGTGTTGGTCAGAAACTGTTTGTACTGTACACCGCGCCCTGTGTTGGTCAGAAACTGTTTGTACTGTACACCCGCGCCCTGTGTTGGTCAGAAACTGTTTGTACTGTACACCCGCGCCCTGTGTTGGTCAGAAACTGTTTGTACTGTACACCCGCGCCCTGTGTTGGTCAGAAACTGTTTGTACTGTACACCCGCGCCCTGTGTTGGTCAGAAACTGTTTGTACTGTACACCGCGCCCTGTGTTGGTCAGAAACTGTTTGTACTGTACACCCGCGCCCTGTGTTGGTCAGAAACTGTTTGTACTGTACACCCGCGCCCTGTGTTGGTCAGAAACTGTTTGTACTGTACACCCGCGCCCTGTGTTGGTCAGAAACTGTTTGTACTGTACACCCGCGCCCTGTGTTGGTCAGAAACTGTTTGTACTGTACACCCGCGCCCTGTGTTGGTCAGAAACTGTTTGTACTGTACACCCGCGCCCTGTGTTGGTCAGAAACTGTTTGTACTGTACACCCGCGCCCTGTGTTGGTCAGAAACTGTTTGTACTGTACACCCGCGCCCTGTGTTGGTCAGAAACTGTTTGTACTGTACACCCGCGCCTGTGTTGGTCAGAAACTGTTTGTACTGTACACCCGCGCCCTGTGTTGGTCAGAAACTGTTTGTACTGTACACCCGCGCCCTGTGTTGGTCAGAAACTGTTTGTACTGTACACCCGCGCCCTGTGTTGGTCAGAAACTGTTTGTACTGTACACCCGCGCCCTGTGTTGGTCAGAAACTGTTTGTACTGTACACCCGCGCCCTGTGTTGGTCAGAAACTGTTTGTACTGTACACCCGCGCCCTGTGTTGGTCAGAAACTGTTTGTACTGTACACCCGCGCCCTGTGTTGGTCAGAAACTGTTTGTACTGTACACCCGCGCCCTGTGTTGGTCAGAAACTGTTTGTACTGTACACCCGCGCCCTGTGTTGGTCAGAAACTGTTTGTACTGTACACCGCGCCCTGTGTTGGTCAGAAACTGTTTGTACTGTACACCCGCGCCCTGTGTTGGTCAGAAACTGTTTGTACTGTACACCCGCGCCCTGTGTTGGTCAGAAACTGTTTGTACTGTACACCCGCGCCCTGTGTTGGTCAGAAACTGTTTGTACGTACCCGCGCCCTGTGTTGGTCAGAAACTGTTTGTACTGTACACCCGCGCCCTGTGTTGGTCAGAAACTGTTTGTACTGTACACCCGCGCCCTGTGTTGGTCAGAAACTGTTTGTACTGTACACCCGCGCCCTGTGTTGGTCAGAAACTGTTTGTACTGTACACCCGCGCCCTGTGTTGGTCAGAAACTGTTTGTACTGTACACCCGCGCCCTGTGTTGGTCAGAAACTGTTTGTACTGTACACCCGCGCCCTGTGTTGGTCAGAAACTGTTTGTACTGTACACCCGCGCCCTGTGTTGGTCAGAAACTGTTTGTACTGTACACCCGCGCCCTGTGTTGGTCAGAAACTGTTTGTACTGTACACCCGCGCCCTGTGTTGGTCAGAAACTGTTTGTACTGTACACCCGCGCCCTGTGTTGGTCAGAAACTGTTTGTACTGTACACCCGCGCCCTGTGTTGGTCAGAAACTGTTTGTACTGTACACCCGCGCCCTGTGTTGGTCAGAAACTGTTTGTACTGTACACCCGCGCCCTGTGTTGGTCAGAAACTGTTTGTACTGTACACCCGCGCCCTGTGTTGGTCAGAAACTGTTTGTACTGTACACCCGCGCCCTGTGTTGGTCAGAAACTGGAGGGGCGGGTGGCATCTGACGAAGACCTGAAGCTGAGCGACACGCTGCGCTACTACATGAGGGACTCGGCGGCGGCCAAAGACCTGCTGTACAGACGCACTCGCTCGCTGGCCGACTACGAGGCCGCCAACAAGGCCCTGGAGAAGGCGCGGACCAAGAACAAGGACGTGCCGCAGGTGGTGACCTGACCGCAGCGTTCCTGTCCTGTCTTTCTGTCTTGTTTGTTGTTTTGTTTTGTTTTGTTTGTTGGTTATTGTTGTTTGGGGGACAGGATAGGTCAGTGGTCAGAGCACTCGCTTTCCCCAAGCTAAGGGTTTAATTTAAGCAGCGTCGAGCGTGGTTACCAAGTGGATGGGTGACTGTTTGCATGCCTTGGCTTCGTTACAGTCCCCCCAGTTCACCCAGCTGTAAACGGGTTCCTGCCCTCTTTAGGGTCAAGGAAGACAAAGCAGTGAGGGAGAGGAGATGGGCACCGCCCTCAATATGCTGGCCCCTGGAGAAGCTGAGGCTCCTGATGCCTCACTTCCGGGCGACCACATAGTTTATTGGACACCAAAAATGTTTGTTAGATGAGTGACAGATGCTGTAGCTGAGTGGTTAACCCTCTCCTGCCTTTATAAACTTAGTTGCTGCTTCAGTGCAGTGATACTGTTGAAAACTTGCCTTCCCTCCTGACAAATATGTCCTACTGCCTTCAAGACATTCAAAACGGATGACTCAGAACAAGTTACAACTTAATGCCGATAAAACCAAAGCCATGCTTATAGGGACCCAACATAAACTTTCCTCTATCGCAAAAACTTCATTAGAATTCGGCAATACGTCAGTTCCTTTGTCCAACTCTGTGAAGTATTTAGGAGTAGTTCTTGACAACACACTCTCTATGAAAAAATTCATCACCCAGACCTGCCAGTCTTGCTACTATCAATTACGGCGCATAAGCGCGATTCGCAAGTATCTGTCCACTGATGCAACTTCCAAGCTTGTCACATCTCTCATTCTTTCACGTTTAGACTACTGTAATTCTCTTTTGGCTGGCCTACCAGCATCATCTATCCACTTTCTTCAACGCATACAAAACTCTGCAGCTCGACTGGTCCTAAGAAAGAAAAAATCTGAACACATCACTCCTCTTCTGCGATCTCTTCACTGGCTGCCTGTCTCACAAAGACTGGAGTATAAAATCAATACCCTCTGTTACAAATGTCTCCACAAATCTGCACCCCCTTATCTCTGTAACTGTCTTCATCTGTACACTCCATCCCGTTCCCTTCGTTCAGCCGCAGATACTTTGTGCTTTCGAACACCCAGATTCAAACAAACCACTGTTGGCCGTCGCTCCTTCTCTGTTTCTGGTCCATCCACCTGGAATGACCTCCCTCTTTCACTTCGACAAAAGCCTTCACTTGATACCTTCAAATCCAGCCTCAAAACACACTTATTTCCTACCTGAGACTTTCCCCCCAAATATCTGTCCCTAATTTTCAACAGCATCTTTCACCTAAGTGTTGCTCCGAGTGTGTGTGTGTGTGCGTGCATGCGTGCGCACGCATGGTTTTGAAATCTGTTGTTCATTATGTTTAAGGAGAGTTGCATGCCTGTAAATGATTGAGTGCAAGCGCTTCGATTTGTTTTGTTTTTTACAAGATTCAGCGCTATATAAATTCCATTTTATTATTATTATTATTAGTTCAACTATGAGAATACGATGCCAAGGGAAGTAAATACACAACACATACACTCCCATTACAAACATATCCTTTTTTAAAATGTTCTTTTCTCTCATTCTCTCACCAAATGCATATAAAGGCTGGAAAATTTCCAAAGACATCGCTACAGCTAAAACAATAGTAGTTTACCATATACAGAAGGTGGGGAGGGGGGAGGGTCAAAGTCAGCAAGCAGAAATCATTGTTCATAACTCGGTCATAGCTCATTACTAGGTTTTGATGGACTTCAGACTTTGTATGTGCATTTTTCTCTGTGTGTGTGTGTTCATTTTTCTTTGGGGGGTTTTTGTGGTCAAGGAGGGTTTAACAGGTACTAACACATATGTGTATGTGTTCATTTTTCTTTGCTTTTTCAGTCAAGAGGGATTTAACAAGTACTGTGTGTGTGTGTGTGTTCTTCTTTTTTGCTTTTTCATGATCAAGAGGGATTTGACAGGTATAGTCTCATCCTTTGGATGAGGCTATAAACCGAGGCCCCATGTGCAGACTCATGCAGAACATCTTGCACACACGTTAAATCCTGTTCCGCTTTTTGTAAGAGTAGGCCATTGTGTGCCATAAGAACAGATGACAGAATTTACAAAACCACATATACATGGGGACTGGATGTAAAAAAGCACATAAGTGCTTATTCCATTATCTTCGATATAAAAGAATTTTTAAAAAAAATTTTTAACGTTTGTGTGTGTGTTTATTTTTCTTTGCTTTTTCGTGATAAAGAGGGATGGGATTTAATGGGTATCGTGTGTGTGTGTGTGTCTCTGTTTACAGGCAGAGAAGGCTCAGGACCAGTGTTGTAAGAAATTTGAAAAGATTTCTGAGGTGGCCAAAAAAGGTAAGACGTGTGTGGGTTGGTGGGGATTGTTTGTGTGTGCGTGCCTCGTGTGTGTGTGTTTGGGAGGGAGGGGGGGGGGGGGGGGGGGGATTGTGTGTGTCTGTGTTTGCATGCAGTGGAAAATATGATTTCAGAAAATGTTTTCCATAAGTTTCAAAATATTGTAACTTGCAATGATGATAATATATGAAATTTCCATAATGCTGAACCTTGTAAAGCAAAGAAATCAAAGCACTTACAGTACAATTCCACATCAAATCATGCCACACAAGACAATACAAAACAAATGTGTGCCAACCAAAAGCAGAGCTGTGCCACAGAAACAGTGTTGTGCCACACAAAACGATCCCGCGCCAGACAACACACACAGTGCAGGACAGTACACTACAGACCCCAGCCCAGTCTGTTACAGTGTACTTCAGTACAGAGCTCTATGATTGACTAGACATACACCACAGACCCCAGCTCAGTCTGTTACAGTGTTCTTCGGTACAGAGCTCTATGATTGACTAGACATACACCACAGCTCCCAGCCCAGTCTGTTACAGTTCACTTCGGTACAGAGCAGTATGATTGACTAGACATACACCACAGCTCCCAGCTCAGTCTGTTACAGTGTACTTCAGTACAGAGCTCTATGATTGACTAGACATACACCACAGACCCCAGCCCAGTCTGTTACAGTGTACTTCGCTACAGAGCTCTATGATTGACTAGACATACACCACAGACCCCAGCCCAGTCTGTTACAGTGTACTTCGCTACAGAGCTCTATGATTGACTAGACATACACCACAGACCCCAGCTCAGTCTGTTACAGTGCACTTCAGTACAGAGCTCTATGATTGACTAGACATACACCACAGCTCCCAGCCCAGTCTGTTACAGTGTTCTTCGGTACAGAGCTATATGATTGACTAGACATACACCACAGACCCCAGCTCAGTCTGTTACAGTGTACTTCGGTACAGAGCTATATGATTGACTAGACATACACTACAGACCCAGCCCAGTCTGTTACAGTGTACTTCGGTACAGAGCTCTATGATTGACTAGACATACACTACAGACCCAGCCCAGTCTGTTACAGTGTACTTCGGTACAGAGCTCTATGATTGACTAGACATACACCACAGACCCCAGCCCAGTCTGTTACAGTGTACTTCGGTACAGAGCTATATGATTGACTAGACATGGTGCAGGAGAGTCAAGTTCAGCTGAACACTCTTCAATACAACACAACACAATTCAGTATAAAGAGCAATATAAATCGGTATGGTAGAATCCAGTACATTGCTATACAGCATGATAGTGGACTGGATACCTCCGTGGTCAAAGCACTCGCTCTACCCAAACTAAGGTTAAGCAGCATTGAGCGTGGTTACCTCTTGGATAGGTAATCGTACGTGCATCTTGGCTTCAGTACAGTCCCCCAGTTCACCCAGCTGTAAATGGGTACCTGCCCTCTTTAGGGTCAGGGAAGGTAAAGCAGGGAGGGAGAGGAGATGGACGCCACCCTCACTTTGCTGGCCTCTAGAGAAACTGAGGTTTCTGAAAAACTCGCTCACCAATGATTGCAAAGGTTATGGGAACACCTACACCTTTTCTATGATAGAGTCGTATCCTGTGCTTTGAAGTGCATTAGGGTATAAATTCTTGTGTAAACTATCACTTAAGTGTGTGTGTGTATGTCGTGTGTGCAGAGATCCAGGAGTTCAAGACCAGGAGAATAGCCTACTTCAAGAAACACATGGTGGAACTGGTGGAGCTGGAGTTGAAACATGCAAGGGTAAGACACTCCTCCCTCATAACACACGCAGGCACACGCTTACACGCACATGGATACACGTGCTACACACATGCACACACTCATACACACAGGCTTTTCGAAAGAGTAGGCCATCGCGTACCAACACACAAACCAACAAACCCCAGACACAAAAATCCCTTTAACTGTGCGCATATAGCCTCAGATAAAGCTGAGAACCAGGCAGAATTCTTAGGTGCTGAAGTTTGTTTAGAAGCACCAAACACAGACGTTCGACAGTGTACCAGTGGACAATTTTTTGTTTTTCATTTCTTGTTTTTATTGTTTTCATTCTTTTTTTTTCTTCTTTTTTTTTAACCAGCTGGCGAGATTCTGGAGTTAAGAGCTGGCGAGATTCTGGAGTTAAGAGCTGGAGAGATTCTGGAGTTAAGAGCTGGAGAGATTCTGGAGTTCAGGGCTGACAAGATTGATGTCAGGACTCTGCCAGAGTGTGTGTTGTATCTGTTAACATTGGTGAAATCCCACAAAACCCTTCACGTAACTGTTGTTGTTATTGTTGCCAGAGTGTGTGTTGTATCTGTTAACATTGGTGAAATCCCACAAAACCCTTCACATAACTGTTGTTGTTGTTGTTGTTGTGGGTTTCAGGCCCAGGCGCAGCTACTGAAGAACTGCATATCAGCCTTGGAGGAAGAGTCGTAGTGCCGCCCCTTGTTCCTGTGCCTTCCCCATCATCTCCCCTTCCCCCTTCCCCCCACCCCCACCCCCACCCCCATCTTCCTGTACACCAGCTACCCAGGATTCCCTCTCTTCCTTCCCCTCCCCATCAATGCCACCCTGCCCATTGTGCGTGCATGCGCCGGGCATCAGTCTGTGCGTGCATGCTGACAACGTAAACTGCAGACCAACCTGGGCAGTCACTGCTTTTTTTTCTTTTTCTTTTTTTTGCATAACCGTGGGAGAAAGTTGTTGATTTTGCGATGAATGATGGGGAGAATGCTGATGGTGTGTTGTTGGTCAGGGATTGGATTTGATGTGGACCCTGTTGTTCGCATCTGCACATGTCAAACACTGTATTCGCTCTTGACAGGTGCCATTGTGAGAGAGTGGATGGGTTCTGTCAGGTTTTGTGTTTGATTTGTTTCTAAAGATATCAGTTTAAAAATGATGCATGTGTGTGTGTGTGTGTGTTTTTGAGGTGGGGGAGGGGATGGGTATTGTTTGCTTTTTTTGTGCAAACAGTATTCTGTTTAGTTGAGTGAGAGATCTCTTTTTGCATTAGCTTTCAAATTAGCGATTTCCTTACAATGTGGGAATAAAGAAAAGAACAGACACTGGGGGGGTTTCTGCCTGTATCAACATCACATTAAAGATAGTAATAAAGGTACAAAGCAATTTGATTTGTGCCTTTGCAACATTCAGCACTATATAAATTCCCTATATTATTATTATTATAATTGTTTAAATTTTACAGTGGAATGTCTTGCTGAATCAAAGGCTTTTTATTCTCTTCAAAATATAGATATCAGGGATAAATCTTTCCAATTGCTGCATGTGAGTAAGATTTTTATCACCCAGTCACATGAATCTTTTTGCCAGCTGAATCGCTGACAATGTTTGTAAATTGCAATAATATATATGTATATATATATATATAAATACACACACACACAATTATACATACATACATACATACATAGCAGCAGGAGAATGTATAAAGAAATACTTTTGTTTCATTCTAGTATTTCTACACTACCTGGTACACTCTACTTACCAACAGACAGAGGGAGAATGAAACATGAGAAGGGAGAGGGTTGATTTTTGAGCGTCACAGAGGGGAAGAAAAATTGTGTCTTTATGTATTGCCAAAATGTGTCTATAGAATATTGATATGAAAATGTGTTCGTAGTCTTTTTTTTACAGAAAACAAGAATTTATTCCACTTTTACAATGTACAGCGACAACGGAATTGTCCTTTACAATTTTTGGCCATAAAAAACCTATCTTCATTGCAAAGAAAGTTTGTGCTAACAGGAAAAAGAGGAGAAAAGGTGGTAGAGCTCTGTGACAGTGCAGTTTCCCTGGGGAAAGCAGCCAATATTTTACACAGGGAAGTTTCTCATGGCAAGATGTAGTGGGAGTACCAATGCACACAGAACATTGGTGGGACTGCTTTGACAGTCTTGAAATTGTCACCAAAAGAGAGATTCGTGTGCAAGGCTTTTGACTGTAGCAACGTATAATTCGCTCCATCCTCATAATTTTTGGGTGCGTTTTGTTTAGTTTATGGTGGTTTTGGTTTTCAGGTTGTTGTTGTTTTTTATACATACAATTGAGCAAGGCTGTGAAAATACCATCTTTTTCAAGAAAAAATATATATTTCTGAAAAGTTAAGTGGGCAACTTCTGTGTTTGTAAAAACAGATTCATTTTTTGTAAGAAATATTTAGAATGTTTCCAGTATGTGGTATTTTGACCCAATACAAACCCAACATTCTCCTAAATGTTTTTGTGTGTTTGGTTCTTTTCATTTCTTGTCTGGTTTGCTTTTTTTGTTGGTGTTTTTTTTCTCCTTGTAATGATGTAAGTATGAAGTAGAGATTATCAGTTGAACGGTGTATTGAAGCTACATACATATATATGTTTGTCATTCCTCAGCGTGTGAGAAAGCACTGTGCAATGTGCGTTGAGATAAGGTGTGTATGTTTTTTGCTTTTAAAGAAGAATATGTATACTCTGTAATCCTGTGTATGTATATATCTACATTTCTGTATATGTGCGTGTGCTTATTATCCTGTAAGCTAAAAATGTGTGATTACATATTGACATCAATGAAGAGAACACATTAAACATCGATGCGGGGACTTTTGGAAGAGTTGCATGAATATGAAAGCACTGGACCTATAGATATATATATATATATATATATATATATATATACATATATACATATATATATATATATATACACAGCATAAACTGGTAAAAAGATTTGTGCAGGTCAGTTTGGTTTATGATTAAGGTGGTTTGAAAAACGTGATTTTGTTTCTTTTCTGGCTGGGCATTCCTTTCAGGTCCTTTGGAATCGGACAGTAGATATCGGTATATATATTTATATGTTTCTATCGTTTGGGTTATAAATGGGCTGAAAAATCATCTGTACTTGTGAAAGATTTATGACTTTTTCTTTTTTTTGGTTGTTGTATGTCTATGTGGTGTTATGGGTTTTTTAAAACAGAGAAGCTTCACACTCGCCGTACATGAAATGGAAGTTTTACTGATGTTTATGTTTATCACTGTGAAGTGAAGTGAAATGAAATGTGTTACGGATGTACTAACTGTTGTAGTGCACTCTTGCTATTGGATGGTGCAGAAGTATGATTGAAGATACTCAACCCTAAAGGATAAAAAAAAAATCTGACGCAGAAGCAGCAATGTAAGGTTTTTGTAAAAAAAAAATTCAAAAAATCAGAGTATTATTTATCTATTTATTGTGGTGATGCTCCTTTTTTTGTATTTTATGATTACATTTTTCAATCATTATTTCATGTGTATCATTGGCAGTAACAGCAGTTATGGATAATATTTCAACCATGTTTTTATATGTGGAAGGGGTGCTATGTTGTGCGCATTACGATGCATGTGTGATTCGTGACTCTACCCAAATTTCATCACATTGTAACTCAAAGCATGGCTAAACTGCTGGTGTTGTGTTGACAACAAACAAAAAAGGAATAAAGCTTACCTCCACAAGAACTAGGATAGACCCCCCTAGTTACACCACTCTTAGCACTGAATATTGTAACCGGCTATGCCGCCATTTACCAGCACACACACACACACACACACACACAGAGTATTGAAAACCTGGAGAAAGAGCTGTGAATTCTGTAGCTACGTGTGTTTTCAAAGCTCTCCACTTGCTTAGCAATTTTGTAAATAAATATCCTCTGCACAAAAAATCAAATAAATGAAATGAAAATAACGCAGGAAAAATGAAGATCACATACAGGCCTGTATGATTAAACCGAGATTCCTTCCCACCACTAAAATCACCCAGTTACAAGGGCTATTTTAAGCAAAAATCTGTTATAAAGTATCATTTTATCATCATCTAGTCCAGTTTTGTTTAAACCTACTGTCCAGTTTGAGGAAGATAAAAAAATTGATTCACATCACCTAAGACATTTTTTGATATGTGGACCTGCTGAGAGAGAGAGAGAAAAATGCAGCACCAGACACACGTGTTCATCATCAGTCCAGTTTGTTGGGGGCAAAGGAAAAGTAATCGCATGTATGGTCCTATTGAAAGAGAGAGAGCAACTAAGAGGCCAGCCACTGTAGCAGTGTTGATCATGGCCATGGTTTCATGGCACAGGGACCACAGGGAAACGCCGCCATACAGGAATCAGGGCAGGGGGTGTGGCAGAAACCTGCCTGAAGTCAGTGAGCAGAAGAGAGATGTTAGTTTCTAGTGAGTGAGTGTGTTATGTTTTTATTGAACCGTCAAGCGGTCATATTGTTCTCTATGTATTTATTTGCTTTTTTTTTTTTTTTATCTAGGTGGGTTGTTTTTTTAAAAATTATTTACATACCATCTATTTTTCTGTGAGTTCATTTATTTATCTTGTTTGTTTTTTAAGTCCAGTGGTTGCATATGTTTTAATCTTTGGGAGTTTATATTGTCATATTTTTACTTATTGATTAAATTAATTTATTTATTTGTTAATTTATTTATTTATCATGGTGGGTTCTTTTTTCCATTACGTACCATATTCAGCTTGTGTCATCTTCATGACGACTGTGGATGTGCGTGTCCACAACTAGCAGCAGCCTGCAACTCAAAACTGTCATCAGTGAAATGTGTGAAACTGAGGATTTAGCTGAAGACTAGCGGTGATTGGTTGCAATGTCTTGAGGACTATAAGAGTGTGTGTGTTGTGGAGTTGGGAAAGAAGATCCTCTGTCCATGAACAAGCCAGTCTGGGGGCTGAGCGAACCCTGTTGTCCTCGTCAAGCCAATTTGGGGGACATTGTTGGAAAAAATGTCCTTGATAAGCCAATTTGTGGGACATTGTGATGGAAAATTTCTGTCCTTGATAAGCCAATTTGTGGGACATTGTGGGGGAAAATGTCCTTGATAAGCCAGTTTGTGGGACATTGTAGGAAATAATGTCCTTGATAAGCCAATTTGTGGGACATTGTAGGAAATAATGTCCTTGATAAGCCAATTTGTGGGACATTGTGGCTAATAAAGAAACATTATCCTGATAAGCCAATTTGTGGGACATTGTAGCTAAAAAAAATGTTTAAACCCTTTGTCACGGACAAGCTGATATATTGGACAATTGAAGTAAAACCCATTGTCCTTGACCAGCCAGTGTTTGAGGACATATATTGTGGGGAAAAGGCTCATGGTCTGCAACATGGTGAGAAAAGCTCCAATATCCAGGCCAAGCCAATGTGTGGAAAGGCGAACAATCATCACAGACACGTCAAAGAAATGGGTTGTTTTAGAAAAAAATCAAGTATCAAAGAAGTATTGAAGTGTGTTAAAAAAAAAAAAACATATATCATTCGAGATCACTCAATCAAGGAAACATTGTTAGCGAATCATTATAATATAATATATGGTAGCAAGTCAGCGGGACATGGGGGTGAGGAGAGAAGATGGGCTTGACATGCTGGCCCTGAGCTGAGGTTCTCCGACACCTCACCTCACCTCACCTCACCTCACTCCCCAACAACCACGTAGGTAATGGAAACACCTTTACCAGTAGGACATTATTGGGGAGAAAGGTGGGGAGTCAGCGTTAAACTTTTATGGATGAGGCCTATGTGTGGGTCGTTATTGTTGCTGGGGGGGACCAGTGGCTGCTGTGGAACACGTCTGGTGAAAGATGCAGAGTGGATGCTGGCAGCACGATAGGAAACAGACAGAGAAGGAAGGTGCTGTGCTGGGCTGTGCTGGGCTGGGCTGCAGGCTGCATTCCTGATGATGATAAGAATGATGAGGATGATTATTATTATTATGATGAAGTGCAATGTAGCCCACAGAAACTGTGTTCGTTACAGATTCACTTTTTTGTTTTTCATCTTTCGTGCCGGCTCCGGCACTGAATTGAGAATAATAAATATGTTAAAATTTGGTTGCTGGTTTTCTTTGTGTGGTGTTGTTTTTTGTTTGGGGAGAGAGGAGGGGGGGGGGAGGGAGAGACTGTGTGTGTGTCACAGTGTGTGAATGGTATTGTTATCATTTTCATTCCTTTCCTTCCCTCTTCTGTTTTGTCTGTTTGGAGTTGTTGTTGTTGGTTGGGTTTTGTTTGGTGGGTTGTTTTTGTTTTGGGGGATGTTGGGGGGGTTTTGGGGGGGGGAGGAGTTGTTGTCCATTTTGAATGTACGTGTCCAACATTTGTACATAGTAAGTCGTACTCACCTTTCGTATCTTGCGTTAGGCGTTCTTCTGCTTGTGCACACAAGGTCCAATTCGTGCTGTTGTTGGGTTTTTGTACTTATCGGTAAAGGATATGAATGGCAGTGGTTGGGGCGGAATAGCCTTTTCATTTTTGTTTGGGCCCAAAACAACTTCAAGGTATTTCTAATGGTAGTTAACATCAGTGCTGATCACTCCCCTATGCCCTTCAATGAATTCACAACTGAGACCTGGTGCGAATTGCCTAGAACATTCATTCATGCTTAAACCTGTTCACTCGGAAAGGATGAGGCATTGCATGGAATAGGGAGAATACAACATAAATCAATGACACGAACTAGCAAAACCAAAAATACTTACAACGGACATCGTGTCAGTGATAGAATTTAAATCATATGAGCCACAATTCCTGAATGCCTATCAATACAACATTTTATAAATGAATACCGTGCAACACACAGCAAACACTCTTCCCCTCTCTTCTCTGCACGTCTTGAACCTCTCTCTCTGCATTTCAGAGTAGCCATCTGCATCAAGTCTCGATCATCATCTCATAACCACACACAACCCAACAACAAACAAACCACAACACACAGCACACCGTGTCATTATAAGGATTATAAATAAAATATGAGCTACAAGTTCACATTCAGACGTATCAACACAACATTTCAATTCACAACCACACACACACACTTTCTCTCTCTCTCTCTCACACAACACTCCTCAACACACAAGCACCTTGTCATGATAAGGATTATAAATAATATGAGCTACAATTCACATTCAGACTATCACACACATATTTCAATTCACGCCACACCCACCACACACACCACTCTTTCTTCTCTCTCTCTCACACACACACACTACCACAACACACAACACACACACAATACCACAACACACGCGCGCACACACACACACACACACACACCACTACCCAACAACACACACACAGAGCAGTTCGGAAGCGGCACTACTTCACAAAGAAAGGCACTGCCAGGAACAGACCAGGACGGTCTTCTTCACTG
>CM054138.1:80197370-80199870 GCA_028751875.1 Rapana venosa | reverse complement strand
TGTGTGTGTGTGTGAGGGCAGGATAGCCTAGTGGTTAGAGCGCTTCGCTCTGTCATCTGACGGCCCGGGATCGAACCACCACAGAGACACCCGTTTTAGGGAATTTGACCCTGGAGTTAACATCAGTAGTGACTCCATTCCTCCTAGAAGGTCCTTCAGATGAGACTATAACCCAAGGCTCCATGTGCGCGAACGCACGCAGAACATCTTGTGCACACGTTAAAAACCCATTCCGCCTTTTGGAAGAGTAGGCCATGTTGCGCGGGTAGGAACGGGTGGCAGAATTTTAAAAAAAAAAAGAAAAAGGAGGAAAACGTAAACACAGGCACACAGGTGTCACGTTTAGACACCATGCCCGGAATCAGACTGCGATGCCTTCAAGATGGATACAAACAGACGCATACGCTAAAGTGGATGGGTGGTCTAGAGGTAACGCGCCTGCCTAGACAGCGAAAAGTCCGGGTCGGAAGTGTGCGGGGGTGGTTCGAATCCCGTTTGGATCCGAAACTTTATCCCCCATCCATTAGACCATGAGTGGTGGTGGTCTGGGTGCTAGTCTTTCGGATGAGACGATAACCCGAGGTCCCGTGTGTCACACATAATTATCTAGCCCAAGTAAAAGAACCCACGGCAACAAGAGAGTTGTCCCTGGCAAAATCTGTAGAAAAAAGCCGCTATGATAGGGGAAAAAATACAGTTGCAGACAGGGAAAAATAAAGGTGGCGCTGCTCTTGTGGCGACACGCTGTCCCCGGGGAGAGCAGCCCGAATTTCACGCAGAGAAATCTGCCGTGACTTAAA
Source organism: Rapana venosa (assembly GCA_028751875.1). Classification (NCBI taxonomy): domain Eukaryota; kingdom Metazoa; phylum Mollusca; class Gastropoda; order Neogastropoda; family Muricidae; genus Rapana; species Rapana venosa. Next base: position 80,199,070 of record CM054138.1, on the reverse strand, counting down.
GTGGTATAAATAAAATAAGTAAATAAATAAATAAATCTCACCATTCTAGCCGAGGAATGGAAAAAGAACTGGATACATTTTTCTGCCATGTATACCTCCAGTCAGAACTTACCTAGTCTTTAAAGGGTCGATGAGTTTTTGAGTTGTTTTTTTTTCTGTTTCTGCACAGGATGTTGTGCGCGCCTTAGCAAACGATGATTCTGTGCGAGTGGGAATGGATGACAAAATGTACAAACCTGCATACACACGGGGACTGGATGGAAAAAAGCACATGAGTGCTTATTCCATTATCCTACAAAATAAAAGAAAGAAAGAAAGAAAGAAAGAAAGAAAGAAATATGTTTATGTGTGGATCCATGGTCTACCCGATGCCCGCCAACCTAGAAAGCTAGAAGTGTGGGTTCAATCCTCTATTGCGCCCGAACCTTTCTTCCCATCTACTGGACCTTGAATAGTGGTCTGGGTCCTAGTCTTTCGGATGAGACGATAAACTGAAGTCCGGTGTGCAGTATGCATTCAGCGCATGTGAAACAACAAAAGATTTGTCCCTGGGAAAATTATGTTGTGTTTTTTTTAAGGCTACTCTCAAAAGGAAGGACATACACATACAGACAAAAACAGAAGAAGAACAAAAAAATGGGTGGCGCTACTCATGTGGCGATGCACTCTCCCAAGGAAGAACAGCCTGCATTTCTCGTAGGGAAAATGTGCCGCGACTGAAAGTGATGTGCAATAGGACAGTCTCATCTTAAGGACTCGATAAGAACAGTGATGCGGACTATTTCGAAGGCTTGACCTCGTGAACACAAAAGCCCTGAGCACAAGCAGCATATTGCCATGGAAACGGAACCGGGAGTGATGCCGTCTCCCGGGGAAAATCCTCTCCAACAGACGGATTCTCATCAATTCAAGTCTGCTTCTTCAGCTTACTGCTCTCCTCCTTCCCCCACCCCTACCCCGTGGGGATGCCGGGGGCCTGTCGGAATAAACAGCATCCCCACCTTCTGGAAATTCTGTGCTATGAATTCTATCTTTTCTATCCCGCGTTCCTTTTCTTCCTGTCACCCCCTTCTTGTCTATTTTCTGCCTTCTTGGTCCATTCTCCTGCCTTTTTTCCCCAGAAAGACTTAAAGGATTATTCTTTTCCCCATGCCGAAGTCGGTTGTGCTGGGTCTGACTTGTCAGGCGCTTAACGGTAATGCAATGCATTTTCGCTCATATGACAGACAACAATAGTTGCTGTCTGAGCTTTCGACGACGACGACGAAGAAGTTCACTGTAGGAAACAAGTCTGGCACTCCAACACAGGCCTACTGCGTGCCTGCAAAGTGGAAGTACTCAAAGATCAATGCAGATCAGTGATAGACCTAGGTAGAGATTTTGGTTGGGGGAAAACCCGGGAATAAGTCAACATAACGGCTGAACAGTAAGAACAAACGGTATAACAACGAATGATTTACGCAAGAACTAGTGCAGGAAGTGAATAGAGCAATGAATGAATAAAAACTACATAAAATAGATGAATATACAAATGATTAGATAGGTAAATGAGCTGTTAATAAACAAACGCAACGAGAATTTTATTTCACGAGGGTAATAGATTATGCGACAGAGACCTTTTTTTATTCAGCGCTAAAATGATGAGATAGATAGATAGATAGATAGATAGATAGATAGATAGATAGATAGATAGATAGATA
>CM054138.1:80174870-80194870 GCA_028751875.1 Rapana venosa | reverse complement strand
ACCGCATACACACGGGGACTGGATGTAAAAAAAGCACATGAGTGCTTATTCCATTATCCTCGATTTAAAAAAAAAAATCCCAAAAAAATTTGAGCGCTTTGATTTGTTGCTTTACAAGATTCAGCGCTATATAAATTCCATACATTATTATTATTATTATTATTATTATTATTATTATTATTATTATTATTATTATCATTATTATTATTATTATTATTATTATTATTATTATTAAAGAGGCCCGTGCATCACACGGGGCTGAACCAGCAATATCTCGCTTTTTTGACAAGTGCATCACCACCACACCACACACCACGTTCCGCTCCATTGTCAGTGGTACACTTTCATTTTAGCATATTCCCCCTGTGGGGATGCCGGGGGCCTGTCAGTATAAATAGCATCCCTACCTTCTGGAAATTCTGTGCCAGGAATTCCCTCTTTTCTGCCCCTCTCTTTGTTTCTGCCTTGTTCCTTGTCTTCCTGTCACCTCCTCCTTGTCTATTTTCAGCCTTCTTGGTCCATTCTCCTACCTTTCTTTATTCCCCGGGAAGATTTATTATGATCATGATGATAATTATAATCATTCTCTGCTACGCCGAAGTTGGATGTGCTGGGCCTGACTTGTCAGGCGCTTAACGGCAGCGTAACACATTTTCGCTCTTTTGACAGACAGCAGTTGGTGTCTGAGCGTTTGAGGAAGAAGAAGAAGAATGCAAAGAAGAAGAAGAAGAATTGGGAAGAAGAAGAAGAAGAAGAATTGGGAAGAATTGCAAAGAAGAAGAAGAAGAAGAAGAATTGCGAAGAAGAAGAAGAAGAAGAAGAAAGAAGAAAAGAAGAAGAAGAAGAAGAAGAAAGAAGAAGAAGAAGAAGAAAGAAGAAGAAGAGAACAACAACAAACAACAACAACAACAACAACAACAACAAGAAAGAAGAAGAAGAATTCGGGAATGTTCGGAATAAGAATGGAAGTACTTCACATTGCGAAGAAGAAGAAGAAGAAGAAGAAGAGATTTTTATAAATGGGACATTATTGGACTGGGAGAAGTGAGATGGACAGGATTTGGTGAGACATTGACTGAAGAAGGCAACAAGATCTGGTACAGTGGCCAAGAGAAACATCACCAACATGGAGTGGCATTTATTGTCAGAAAGGAAGTATTTGGGGTGCATTATCAGGCTGTACACCGGGCTTCCAGGGATTATCAGCATCCGGGTGTCGCCAAGCCCAAGAACATCACCATCTTTACAATCTATGCACCATCATCTGACCATGCAGATGAAGAAGTAGAAGAATTTTACGAAGACCTTAAAGAGACCATTATGAAAATACCCAAGAAGGACATAAATCATCATCCAAGGGGTTTTTAACCCCAAAGTAGGTCCTGACTCTTACAACCAATGGGCCGGACAGTTGGTCAGTTTGGAACTGGGGAGACCAACGACAGGGGAATACGTCTGCTGGAGTTTGCCTGAACCCACAGACTTTACCATTGCCAATACCCTCTACCCCCCACAAGCACTCAAGGAGGACAACCTGGCATGCCCCCAAACGGCAATCCATAACCAAATAGATTTTATCTTAACACCACGGCGCTTCAATCCAGCATAAAACAGAGCCAGAACAAGAACCTACCCTGGAGCTGATATGGGCAGCGCCCCACGACCTTGTGCTGCTGGTATTCAAAATGAAGCTGAAGAAAAACAAACAGCCTGCAAACCCACGATCAAATTTGACGTGGACAAAACTGAAAGATCCAGTTTGTCGAGGGAGATCTTCCAAGCTAAGCTTGGCGGACGTTTTGCGGTTTTTAAACCCCTCCTGGAAAAATGACATCAATGACCTCACCAACAACTTTATGAGGCAGTCCGAGAAACAGCAGAGGGGGGTACTCGGTCGTCAAAGGAATAAACACCAGCCATGGACTACCAATGACTTTCTTGGACCTCTGCGATACAAGAAGAGCACTGAAACTTACCAGGTCTTCCAACCCTAAAGAATACCGGGAGGCCAACAATCTTGTGAAAAAAGTCAATGTTAAAGGCCAGAGAGAAGTGGATCAGTGTCAATGTGATGAGATCAAAAAAAAGCATAAAAAGTGGGGCAACAGTAAAAGGCATACGACACCCTGAAAAAAACTCACAAAACCACTTCAAACCAAATCATCAGTCATTGAAGACAGCTCCGGAAACCTCCTCACAGAAAGCTCAGCTGCATTGAACAGGTGGTCTGATATTGTCAAGAACTGTCAACTACCCAATACAACCTGACAAGAGCATAATAAAAGAGAAAGCAGCAACATCAAGAGCACTCTCGCCTTTTACCTATACTGAGGGAAGAAGTGGAAGAAGCCATCCGCAGCTTACCAGTAGGAAAGTCCCCAGGAGCAGACAATATACCAGCAGAGCTGCTAAAAGCAAGGTGGCGAAACAATCATCACATATGTTACAGCTATCTGTCAGAAGATTTGGGAGACAAAAACAGGGGCCCACCAGAAGGGACACAATCACTCATCATCCCCCTGCCCAAGAAGGGGAATTTACGCCAATGCCAAAACTATAGAACAATCAGCCCATCAGCCCCCCAAGCAAGATCATGCTCAAAAGTTATTTTGAATCGACTAAAGAAGGAGGCAGAAGAAAAACTTGCAGAGGAACAAGCTGGGTTCAGGGCAGGCAGGAGCACAATCGAACAGATTTTTAACTGCCACATCCTGATGGAAAAACACTTCAACATCAGAAAGACCTGTTCCACAACTTCATCGACTTCAAAAAGGCTTTCGACAGAGTATGGCACGAAGGCCTGTGGCATGTCTCAGAATGTTTGGCTTTGGGAAAAGGAATAGTGCAAACCATTCAAGCACTATACAACACCGCAAGCAGTGCAGTCCTTCTGAACAATCAGGTCGGAGACTACTTTAAACCACAGTTGGGGTCCGACAAGGATGCCTGTTATCTCCAGTCCTGTTTAATCTGTTCTTGGAAAACATTATGAGAGAGACCCTCCATGACTTCCACTCTACCATCTCCTTTGGGCGGCAGACCCCTCAACAATTACGGTTTGCCGATGACATTGCCCCTCATGGGCGGAAGTAACACAGAGCTGCAAGATCTTACGACCAGACTTGAAAAACAGAGCTGGAGCATATGGGATGGAGGTGAGCTCGGAGAAAAGTAAAGTACTTGTGAACAGCACGAGCAACGCTACTGCTAAAATTTACATGAACGGCCAACAACTGGGGAGGTAGACGCTTTTAAATACCTTGGCGCTACACTCACAAAGGACGGGCGGGTCGACGACAGAAATCAAAGTCAGAATAGCCATGGCAACATCCTCCATGACAAAACTCACCACCATATGGAAAAGTAAAGAGATCAGTTTCCCAATCAAACTAAAGCCTACAAAGCCCTAATTTCAGACGATCCTGCTGTACGGAAGTGAAAACCCGGACATTGACTGCTGGGAAAAAGCAAAGCGAAATCCAGTCATTCGAAACAAAATGCCATAGAAAACTACTGGGCATTTTCCTGGAGAGAACGAAAGACCAATGAATTGTCAGAGTCAAATAACACAGCTGCAGGTCCACAGGAACCCCTTCTCACCATCGTCAAGAAGAAAAAGCTGACATGGTTCGGCACGTCACCCGCCACAACACTCTGCCAAAACAGTACTGCAGGGAACACTCGAAGGTGGCAGAAAGAGGGGGAAGGGCAGAAAAAAAGTTATGGATGGACAAAAATCAGAGAATGGACCCGGATGAATGACTCGGCACTACTGCGCAGAGCCGAGGACCGAAATGGATGGAGGAGGCTTACCACGGCATCGTCTTTTGTGTCTCCCCCACGACCGCCAAGGTCACGGGTCTTCTTCTTTTTCTTCTTCTTCTTCTTCTGATGATGATGATGATGATGATGATGATGATGACCTTCACATTAATGTTGCGCTGTGTGCAGTCATCTCTGCAGGTGTGCTGAGACAATCAAGGACTCCTCATGTACCTGCAGGAAGAGGGGGAGCACCAGGGCACACACAGCAGTGTCCAGCTTCCCCCTCAGGCTGATGGTGATGTTGCTGTCTGTGGAGACTGGCCTTCTTGACCTTTGTCAGGACTGATGATGTCTGTGCAGTTTTTGAAACCATCTCGGTTTTGGATTCGTCCTCACAGAAGTGTTGCTTCGATTTTACGTCAAAGTGGTATTAGACGGTTGGAAGGGGAGCGGGGAGGACTTAAGTTGATGGATGTGTGCAGTGAGATGGATATCCATTCCTAAATAACTCGAACAGTACACAGAGAAGGACTAAACAATGATCACAACAATTAAATACATGAGAAATGATAATATAGCTTATAACTATAACAAAAGTGTGTGTGTACATGCATGTGAGTGTGTGTGTATGTGTGTGTGCGCGCGTGCTTGTGCTTGTGCGTGTGTGTGTGTGTGTGTGTGCGTGCGTGCGTGTGTGGTGTGTGTGTGTGGAAGAGGATGGAACCTGGGTGATTGAATCTGCTCACTGTCTGAAGCTCTTATTTGCTGAATGTGATCTTGGTTGAGATTGGACTTTTTACCTACAAGTTCCTCAGCCTGGTTCTACAACGAGAGCAATAAACGTGTAGTGGAACACCCTTTTCCAAAACAGCCTGAATGGATGACAGTCAGCGAACACTGTAAACCAAGACACCTCGGATCTACGTCTGGTGTAATGAATGAGCAGGTTTTGTCATTGCTGGTGGCCTTAACCAGAGTAGTGAGGAAAGCGGTGGCCCGTCAGACAGCTGGAGTTCGAGTTCAGGGTGTGAGAGAACCGTCACCCGCACTTCCAGTGTAGTCGTCAGCAAACTGTAAATGTTTCCTCCATCTGCCCTAAAAGGTCAATCTTTGGCCTGAGGTCACTTCTGCGGAAGAACTCTTTGTTTTTTCTAAAGGTAAACTTGGTTTCACCGCGTTAGAGAATGACAAGGGAGGTAATCTTATCCATGCTGTAGTCTTGTCCATTGAGACCGTAGCCCGTCTTCACATCAAGAGACCTGTCATGCGGAAATTCTTCTTCATTCTGAACTCTGTGTGTGTGTGTGTGTGTGTGTGAAGTAAACCGGCCACAAAGCACCACCTATATAACGGTCACGTAGTTCTTTTATGCTCAGTCATTCGTTATCTCTCGTTATTTCATGTTACATTGTCGTCAGTTCAGTTTAACAATATTGCGATTTGAAGAGTTGGGAAAGGGGCGTCACTGTGGCTGCATAGGTGTGAGACAGATTAATCCCAGCTGGAAGACTTGTATAACAGATCGTCTGACACACTCTAGTCAGCGTTGGACACTCGCTGATGTACTAATGTGATTGTTTTTTTCAGGAGACAAGCCCCCAGAGCTCAGTTCAGTTCCGTCACTTTCTTATCTCACATACATAGAAATCCATGTGGAATACAAGCCATCATAAAAATGTAAATAGGGAAAAAAACACATTTATCACAGAAAAATAACACAACACAGCTTACGAACATCAGCACACATTACAAGATAATATGAATACCAATACCAATACTTGTACTTTAATATCTCAATAAAAAGAGGAATTCAAGTTAACTGATCATAACCCAGGTATAAATTAAAATAATAAACAAGCATGTATCACAGAAAGTAAAATCAAATTCAAATCTTAAAAATCGCACACACAGTCCTCAGTAGAGCACAGAGGGGGAGAGTAGCACAGTGGTTAAAGTGTCGTGCTTGTCATGCCACAGCAGCTGAAGGCACAGGTTCCAGTCTCCATTGAGTCTTTCTTCATCAAACGTTCCGACAACAACTATTGTTGTCTGTCATATTCATGAGCAAAAATGTGTCGCTCTGCCGTTAAGCGCTTGACAAATCAGGCCCAGAACGCATTCAACCTCGACGTGGCAGAGAATGGTTATCTATTAAGTCTTTCCAGAAAAAATGCAGGAGAATGGACCAAGAAGGCAGAAAATAGACAAGAAGAAGGTGACAGGAAGAAAACAAACAAAGAAAAGGATAGAAAAGAGGGAATTCCTAACACAGAATTTCCAGAGGGTGGGGATGCTATTTATACCGACAGGACCCCTGGCATCCCCACGGGGGATAACTCGTTATGAAACGTTCCTAGGAAGTAGTTTAGATGAGACTATAAACCAAGACCCCATGTGTTAACCTACCCCAAAGTCCTTGTTTAAGAAAAGACCTCCTGCTTTTAAAGAAGAGTAGGCCAGCTATGGAAGGTGGCGCGGACAAAACCGACATACCCAGCATGCAATCTAGGATCGGAAGAGGTTTGGGCTCCACAAGGCTTGACTGACCTAAAAACGCACAGCCTGAAAATGTCAGAGGTGTGTCAGTAGCTCCTCTCGGGAGTCAAGGGACAAAAATACGAGAATAGAACAGCACTCTCCCCTACAGACATGCCGGGGACTCGTCAGTATAAACAGCATCCCCACCTTCTGGAGATTCTGTGCTAGGAATTCCCTCTTTTCTATCCTTCTCTTTGTTTCTTTTCTTCCTGCCACCTCTTTCTTGTCTATTTTCGGCCTTCTTGGTCCATTCTCCTGCCTGTGTTTCTTCCAGAAAGGTTTAAAAGATAACAATTCTCTTATGCTGAAGACGGATGCGCGGAGCCTGACTTGTCAGGCGCTTAACGGCAGTGCAGCGCGTTTTCCTTCGTAAGACAGACAACAATGGCTGCTTCCTGAGCCATCGAAGAAGAAGTTTGTTGTTGTTGTTGTTGTTGGGGTTTTTTTGGGGGGTGGGGGGGTGGGATTGTTTTTTATTTTATTTTATTCCACTTTAAGTTACGGCAGATTTCTCTCTGTGAAATTCGGGCTGCTCTCCCCGGGGAGAGCGCGTCGCCACAAGAGCAGCGCCACCCATTTTTTTCTTTTTTCTGTCTGCAACTGTATTTGTTTCCCTATCAGAGTGGCTTTTTTCTACAGAATTTTGCCAGGGAGAACTCTTTGTTGCCGCGGGTTCTTTTACGTGCGCTAAATAATTATGTGTAACACACGGGACCTCGGTTTATAATAATAATAATAATATATGGAATTTATATAGCGCTTATCGTCTCATCCGAAAGACTAGCACGCAGACCACCACTCATGGTCTAATGGATGGGGAAAAAGTTTCGGGTCCAAACGGGATTCGAACCACCGCACACTTCCGACCCGGACTTTTCGTTTTCTAGACAGGCGCGTTACCTCTAGACCACCGATCCACCATATAATATAGCGTTCGGTGGTTGTCTTTCGTTCGTTTCCTTGTTGGTTTGTGTCTGTCTGCCTGTCTGTCTACCTGTCTGTCTGTCTGCCTGTCTGTCTACCTTTCTGTCTACCTGTCTGTCTACCTGTTTGTCTTTCTTTCTGTCTGTCTACCTGTCTGTCTTTCATTCTGTCTTTCTTTCTGTCTTTCTGTCTTTGCTTCTTTCCACCTTTGCTTCATGTTCGTTTGTCTGTTTTTTGTTTTTTGTTTGTTTTGTTTGACTTGGTTGTTTCTTCTTTTGTTTCCTGTCTTTTAACAGTGTCAGCTGGTGAAGGTGGTTGGGCTATGGCCATGTCAGAGTGCTGACGTCACTGGAACGGCTGAAGCGTACTTGTCATTAAGGCTCTTTTCCTCTCTCAAGGAGTTTTGAGTGCTTTGCTTGTAAAATGATGCTTTTAAAAAATAAAATTTAGGGTTTTCTTCCTTTTGTGTTCGTTGTTGTCTTGTGGTTAAGTTCTCTCTTTCTTACTTTGTTTGTTTCCCGTCTTTTCTGTCTTTCTTTCTCTCGTCTTTTGAAGTTGTTTATTCATTTTTCCCCCGTCCTTTCAAGTTCCTTCAGATCTTTTCTTTTCTTTTTCCTTTCTGACTGACGAGAGAGAGAGAGAGAGAGAGAGAGAGAGAGAGAGAGAGAGAGAGAGAGAGAGAGAGGGAGAGAGGAGAGAGAGAGAGAGAGAGAGGGGACAGACAGACAGACAGACAGACAGGCAGGCAGGCACAGAGAGAAACAGAAACAGACAGAGAGTATAGATTAAGAAGAGCGCACCGCCCCTTCCTTTTCTTTTTTTCCCAATGCTTTCTTTAATGAGCTGTATGCTCAATTTTTGGGGGGACGGGATAGCTCAGTGGTCGGAGCACTCGCTTTCCCCCAGCCAAGTTAAGCAGCGTCGAGCGTGGTTACCAGTTGGATGGGTGACCGTTTGCGCGCTTTGGCTTCAGTACAGTTCCCCCAGTTCACCCAGCTGTAAATGGGTACCTGCCCTCTTTAGGGTCAGGGAAGGTAAAGCAGCGAGGGAGAGGAGATGGGCGCCGCCCTCAATATGCTGGCCCTAGAGAAGTGAGGTCTCTGACGCCTCGCTCCCCTACGACCTTATAGGTTATGGGACTCCTTTACCTTTTTTACCCTATGCTCAATTTTTATTATTGTGCAACTATCTATCTATCTATCTATCTATCTGTCCCGTAGTCTGACGACCGTGGGGGCACCCTCAAAGACTCAGCAACCAGTTCCCTCCATTCTTCTCTCTGTTCTGCCTTTCTCAGGGTTTTGTTGAGTTCTAGGCCTGTCCATTCACTGATGTTATCCTCCCAGCTCTTCCTTGGTCTGCCTCTTCTTCTTCCCCCTTTGGGACAGTGCCTTGCAAAACTGTCTTTGTAATTCCTTGGGATCTTGTGACATGCCCATACCACTTAAGTTTACGCTTTTTCACGATCGTTAGAAGGTTCTCATAGGGTCCAATGGTTTGCTGGATTCTGTTATGCACGCTTTCGTTGCTTATGTGGTCTTTGTAGGAGATGCCAAGGAGTCTCCGAAAGCATCTCATCTCCACTGCCTGTACTCTTCTCTCCAAATCTGCAGTCAGGGTCCATGATTCACAGGCATACAGAAATATGGATATGACAAGGGAGCGCATTAGTCTGATCTTGGAGATAAGTGAGATATTCTTATCTCTCCAGATGGTGTTTATTTTTGACAAAGCTGTTATTGTCTGTGCAGTCCTGCATACTACTTCTGGCTTGGATCCCTGGTCGGATACAATGGCTCCCAGGTACTTGAAGCTTTGAACTGTTTCCAGCTTCTGGTCATTAACCCTGATATCAGTGCTAATGCCGTTGGTGTTATTAGTCATCAGTTTGGTCTTCTCTGCACTGATTTCCATGCCGTATGTTTTGGAGGCCTTATCCAAGTGTTCTGTTAGGCTGGCAAGCTCTTTTTTGATCCTGCTATTCCTCAATGTCATCTGCGAAGCGGAGGTTTGTGATCGTTCTGCCACCAATGCTGACTGATCCTTCATGATGTTCCAGTGCATCAGCCATGATTCTCTCAAGGAAGATGTTGAAAAGAGTGGGTGAGAGTAGACAGCCCTGCTTACTCCAACTGTTGTTCGAAACCATTCTCCAATGTTGTTGTAGTACACTGCACTGGTGGCCTCGCTGTACAGCTGTTTGATGACTCTGATCAGGTTTGCATTGATGCTGTACAAGTTCATGGTTGCCACAAAGCTGCATGCCACACCTGTCAAATGCTTCTTAAAATCGATAAATACGTGGTATAGGTCTTGTTGATGTTGAAGGTACCGCTCACATAGTATTCTGAGGTTGAATATCTGTTCTGTTGTGCTGCGCCCTGCTCTGAAACCTGCTTGTTCCTCAGCAATGATGGTCTTGCTTGTGGCTTCAGTCTATTCAATATTATCTGCAGCATGACCTTGCTTGGGTGACATATGAGGCTGATTGTGCGGTAATTATGGCATTGTTGTAGATTTCCTTTCTTGGGGAGGGTGATGATGAGTGACTGCGTCCATGGTGTTGGCCATTTCCTGTCTGCCAGATCTTGTTGCAGATTCTTAGTAGGGCGCTGATCATGGCTTCCCCTCCAGCTTGGACCAACTCAGCTGGAATGTTGTCAGCCCTGCTGACTTCCCCTTTTTCAGCGATCTGACTGCTGTTTCCACTTCTTCTCGGAGGATAGGGTGACTGTCTGTGTCTTTGCTTTCGGGTACATTAAGGACTTCTGGATCTCCTGCGGTTCTATAGTTATACAGGTCGGAACAGTATTCTGTCCATCTGTTCAGAATATCCTGGTCGTCAGTGAGACACTTCCCATTTTTGTCTTGGATTGTTAAACCTTTTCTCTGTTTCGTGCTAGTCAGGTCATTCACCAGCTGATATGCTTTCTTGCTATTGTTTTTCTTGATGTTCTCTTCAATGTCTTGGCACTGTTTCACCGATCCATTTCTCCTTTGCCTCCGTCATGGACTTCCTGATTCTTTTGTTGACTGCCCTATATTGTTCTGCTCTTTCTTTTGTTTCATTTTTCTTTTTCTTCAACTCTCTACGCTTGTCGCATAGTTGTAGGATGTTAGGTGTGACCCATGGTTTTTTGACTGGTCGGCGTTTGCCAAGAAGCTCGTTTGCTGTTTCAGTCACTGCTGTATTGAAACTATTCGTCAGTGTGTCTATGTCTGAGTCTAACACAGTGAGTGCTGCAAACTTTCCACCTATCCTTGCTTGAAAAATTTCTAATACCTCTGGGTCCTTCAGCTTCTCGAGGTCAATTTTGATCCTGATGTTGTTCCGCTTGTGGATTTTCTTTAGACGTAGTCGGAAAGTCATCATCACAAGATCATGATCACTCCCTATGTCTGCTCCTGGAAAACTTCGTGTCTGTGCGATGTTAACGCTAGACTGAAACCGTCTTTTTGTGTAACACGTCATGAAAATCCTGGTGTCTATTCTTTTGTCTATTCTTTTATATTTATTTATCTATTCTTTTATATCGAGGATAATGGAATAAGCACTTATCTGCTTTTTTACATCCAGTCCCAGTGTGTGTATGTGTGAGTTATGGTGTGTGTGTGTGAGTTTTGTGTGTGTTAGTGTGTGTGTGTGTGTGTGTGTGGTGTGTGTGGGGTTGTGTGTGTGTGTGGTGTGTGGTGTGTGTGTGTGTGTGTGTGTGTGTGTGTGTGTGTGTGTGTGTGTGTGTGTGTGTGTGTGTGTGTGTGTGTGTGTGTGTGTTGTGTGTGTGAGTTAGGTATTGTGTGTGTGTGTGTTTCATTCTTTCTGCTTTCTGCAATGCTTTACCTCTTGTCTTTATCTATTTGTCTGCTTGTTTTGCTTTACTGTGGTTGTTTACTATTAGTTGTTTTTTGTTTTGTTTTGGGGTGGGTTTTTTTTTTAGTTGGGTTTGTTTTTGGGGGGAGGGGGGCTATACTTTATATGTTTGTTTGCTGTTTCTTTTCTTCTCAAAGGGCTGGATGTAAAAAAAATAATTTAAAAAAGAGTAAAAAGCCGAAGCAAAAAGCAGTTGCTGCATAATTTATTACCCCTTTTTGAGTAAATGTGTTCGTCTGTTATTCGTTTGGTTTGCTCGTTTTTCTCTTTCTCTTTCACTTTTTTCTATCTTTCTATCTAGATTTCTTTCTTTTGATCCTTCCTTTCTGTCTCTCTGTCACTTATTTTCAAACCTGTTTTTCTGTCGTTTATATTTTTCTTTATCTAATTTCCTATGGTTTCTTTTCCCACTGAACTTGAGGGTTGTGTGGATTTTTAAAAGTTGTTTTTGGCTTGATGTTTCTTTTCTTCTTGAAGGGCAAGATGTAAAAACAAGCAGTTATGGCTATATTTGATTACCTTATTTAAGTGAAGTTCTTTACTTCCTTCCTCTGTCTCTCTTGCTTTCTTTATTTCTGTCTCTCTTTCGTCCTTTCTTTCTCTGTTCTTTTTTTCTCCTTTTTATCTTTTTTTCCTACTTTACACTTATTGTTTTGTGATGTTCATCTTTCTTCATTTATTTTACTACAGCCGTTTACAGTTTTTTGCTTTATCGAATTTTATTTCCTTGCCACCTTGCTCTTCTTTTCTGTCCTTGATTTTTGTTTTTTGTCAGCCTTCTTAATCAGTGACTAAACACCCATGTTGTTATGAGGTGTCTGTGTCCTTTAACTAGACAGCAGTACAGGTGTGTTTTAAAGCCAAGTTAACCCACTTCAGGCGCCTCTGTGTGTGTGTGTGTGTGTGTGTGTGTGTGTGTGTGTGTGTGTGTGTGTGTGTGTGTGTGTGTGTGTGTGTGTGTGTGTGTGTGTGTGTGTGTGTGTGTGTGTGGGTGCATGGAAAGAGGCAAGAGCAGGGGAGAGGCTATGCAGGGAATGCTAGTTGCTGCCTGTGATCATGACCATTAACATTGGAGGCTGATGGGCTGAGGCCCTGGAGAGGTGAGGGACATTCAGAAATATTTTATTTTTCCTCCTTGCCATTATTTTTGGTGGCATTTTGTTTTGCTTGTTTTGTTTTGCAAGATTTGTGTACAGCTCCCCCCCCCCCCACCTCCTTCTTTCCTATTCCTTTCTTGACCTCGTCCCTTTCCCTCTTGTCTCTACTCATTCAGTTGATCTTCATGTATTTCAACTGGAACAGAGTGCAGTGTTTTTCCACTGCAGTTTGCAGTCTTCTCTCTCCCTTCCCTTTCTGTTCTCTGTCTGTCTGTATATCTGTCTCAGTATGCCTGTCTATGTGTGTGTATGTGTATTTGTGTGAGTGTGTGTGCAGCAACAACAGCAGCAGCAGCAGCAACAGCAGCAGCAGCAACAGTAGTAGTAGTAGCAGCAGCAGCAGCAGCAGCAACAGTAGTAGTAGTAGTAGTAGTAGTAGTAGTAGTAGTAGTAGTAGTAGTAGTAGTAGTAGTAGTAGTAGTAGTAGTAGTAGTAGTATGTTCATGTTCATACCATTTTGAGTGGTGGTAGATTACTCTGCCTGAAATTTGGGCTGCTCAACCTGGGGGAGAGTGCGCATCGCCACAAGAGCAGCACAACCCATTAACTTTTTTCTTTTCTTGTCTACAACTGTCTTTGTTTCTCTATCAGAGTTGCCTTTTTTCTACAGAAATTTGCCAGAAGTAACTCTTGTTGCCATGGGGGTTTTTTAATTTATTTTTTTACATGCACTAAATAATTTTGTGTAACACACGGGACCTTGGTTTATCGTCTCATCAGAAAGACTAGCACCCAGACCACCACTTGTGATCTAATGGATAGGGGAAAAGTTTGGGGCCCAAACGGGGATCGAATCACCGCACAATTCCGACCTGGATTAGTAGAAACAGAAGTTGTTGTTGTTGCCATTGCTGCTTTTGCTCCTACAATTGCTTCTGTTGTTGTTGTTGTTGCTGTAGTTGTTGTTCCATTGGTACTTTTGTTTAGATTTGTTCTATGGTCATTTCTCCCTCCTATGCTCAATCCTCCACCACCACCACCCCCCCCACCACCCCACCACCCCACCCCCCAGCTTGGCATCTTTAAAGTTGTTTTCAGCATTCGAGTCATGGAATACACACAAACTGGGAAGTTGTTTTTCTTTTTCCTTGTATTGCATCAGCTACATTTGTTGTTCCTGATGTTCGAGTTGAAGAGCGATTTTATATTACGTGAATGTATTCTTTTGATGGAAGGATGGATGTATGTTTGTTATTGTTATTGGTGGTGGTGGTGGTGGTGTGTGTGTGTGTATGTTGTTGTTTTCTTTTTTGTTTGTTTTGCTTAGTTTGGTTGTTTTCTTCTGGGTTTTGTTGTATGGCTTATTGTTGAGACATTTAAATTCTATGTATACATATGTATAATCTTTTTTTTAGATAGATGGCTTCATAAGAAAAAGCAATTGCACTTCCTTATTCAATGAACCATCTGAAAATAAAAGTTTGACTTGACTTTGTAAGCGATTTGAGATTCACACAGATCTGAAAAGAGGCATAATGTAAAGACATCTAAACGACGTAAGCAAAACATACATGCAAATGCATGTCTGCAAAAATTGGGAAGCACATACGTGGGCTCTCACCACTGGCACTGAGGTTTGTAAAAGCACATGCCCACACATGCATGTACGTGTTAAGACGTTGATATAGGAAATGGTTTGCTTGATATTCTAAATCTGATTTGCACTATTATTTTTATGGTAAATGTTTACTTGCAATTTTTTTGGGGAAGATACTTTTTTTGGATTGAGAGAGAGAGATGAAGTGAGAGATTATTTATTTATTTATTTATTCTTTTATATCGAGAATAATGGAATAAGCACACGTGTGCTTTTTACGTTAACAGCACAAGGGCTTTGAACTATTAATGCAGGCTAGCACACAGAAAAAGAGAATGAGAGATAGATAGATAGATAGATAGATAGATAGATAGATAGATAGATAGATAGATAGATAGATAGATAGATAGATAGATAGATAGAAAGAGAGAGAGAGAGAGAGAGAGAGAGAGAGAGAGAGAGAGAGAGAGAGAGAGAGAGAGAGAACCTGCGTTTGTGTGTGTGTAGGAGCAAGAGGGCTAATGCCCTTGTTTCTGTGTGTATGGACATGGTTTTTCATTTACAAATCTGATTTCCATCTCTGTGATTTCTATCTCGTAAACGCTTCCAAAGACAGAAAGAATGCAGGTCTTCCACCTTTGACCGATTCCTTGACTGGCACCAATACACACTCCACACAACATCCCTACATCTCTTTTTCTTTCTTCTTTCATTTCCTTTTTTTTTCATTTAGCAGTCTTCTTTTTCTTTCCTGTCCACTCTGTGATGCTGGACGTTTGTGATATCTGGTTTCATTCTAAAATTCGGATGGGCTGGGCCTGACTTGTCAGGCGTTTAATGGCAGCGTGATGTATTTTCGCTAGTGTGGCAGACAATATTTATTTACTTATTCCTTTATTTCGATGATAATGGAATTAACACAATGTGCTTTTTTGCACCCAGTCCCCGTGTGTATGCAGTTTTGTAAATTTTGTCATCCGTTCCCACCGGCACACAATGGCTTACTCTTCCGCAAAGCGGAACGTGTTTTAACGTGTGTGCAAGATGGTGTGTGTGCGTTCGCATACGGGACCTCGGTTTACAGTCTCATCCGAAGGACTTTTGAGGAGTGTGGAGTCGGCACTGATGTTAACTCCAGAGGAACAATCCCCTTGAACGAGATTCAAACCTGGGTTAGCAGATCACGAGCGCATCACTCTAACCACCAGGCTATCCCATCCCCCTGTCTGAGATTTCAACCAAGAAGAAGAGGACAATTCTAAAAATGCTTTGAGGATCATCCCTGTTCCTTTTCCTTTCTGTATGTCTGTCTGTCTGTCTATCCGTCTGTCTGGTCTCTCTGTGCTGTGCTGTGTGTCTGCCTGTCTGTCTGTCTGTCTGTCTGTGCTGTGCTGTGTGTCTGTCTGTGCTGTGTGTCTGTCTGTCTAGTCTGTCTGTCTGGTCTGTCTGTCTGGTCTGTCTGTCTGTCTGTCTGTCTGGTCTGTCTGTCTGTGTGTCTGTCTGGTCTGGTCTGTGCTGTGCTGTGCTTTGCTGTGTGGGGGAGGCAGACATGACATCAGGAGCTAGAGGGAAGCCATTGTCATTGCCTGACATGGCAAGGCGTGAGGGCTCCTCTTGAACGTGAGCAGCATCTGATGACAGGGCTAGCGCCAACAGTGCATGGGTTCTGAATGGAATCCCACGATTACACCCATTTTCTTCGTTTCTGTCTTGTTCCTTTTCTTCCTGTCACCTCCTTCCTTGCCTGTTTTCTGCCTCCTTGGTTCATTCTCCTGCCTGGGGTTTATTTTTTTAACCCAGAAAGACTTAAAGGATAACAGCTCTCTCCTACGCCGATGTCGGATGTGCTAAGCTTGACTTGTCAGGTGCTTAACGGCAACGCAAGGCAGTTTTCATTCTTATGACAGATAACAGTAGTTTCTGTCTGAGCGTTCGACAAAGGAGAAGGAGGTGAAGAAGAATATAAAGAAGAAGAAGATGAAGGAGAGAAGAAGGAGAAGGAGGAGAAGGAGGAGGAGGAGGAGAAGAAGAAGAAGAAGAAGAAGAAGAAGAAGAAGAAGAAGAAGAGAAGAAGAAGAAGAAGAAGAAGAAGAAGAAGAGTAACAACAACAATAACAACAACAGGAAGAAGAAGAACATAGAACAAGAAGAACAAGAAAAAGAGCAACAACAACAACAAATAGAACAACAACAACAACAACAACAACATGAAGAACAAAAAGAAATCCAGAACTTGCAGAGCAAAAGAAAGGTACGCAGTTCCAGATGAGATTGGCAAGGAGCAACTGAATGAATGCAGACAAGAGGGGAAGGAAAGAGAACAAGGAACGTGGAAGGAAAAATTAGGAAATCCTGTCCCCAAAACAAACAGCTCATCAAATAAACAAACCCCCACCAAAATGGCAAGGAAGAAAAATGGAATCATTATTTCTGAATGTCCTTCACCTATCCTGGGCCTCAGCCCATCAGCCCCCCATTGTTAATGGTCATGATCACAGGCAGCAGCTAGCATTCCCTGCATAGCCTGGCCCTGCTTGGGCCTCTCTCCATGCACTTACACACAGGCGCCTGCAGTGGGTTAACTTGGCTTTAAAACACATCTGTACTGCCTGGTTCAAGGACACAGCCAGGTCAGAACAACAATAGTGTCATGTACCTGTACAAATCACAAAAACGAAGTGAACACTAGCGAGGAAACAAGTAAACAATACAACAACAAATAAATGACTAAACTAAAGCAAAATAATTCCTAACATCCAATTAAACAAAGACACATCAATACAGAAAAGGTGTGTATTAATTATCTAAGATAAAACAGGTGGAAAACCACGAAGAAAGACAAGGACAAAGAAAAACGTTAGCCAGAGAAAGGAAAGACAGCAACAACAAAAATTGAGCATAGGGGAAAAAAAAGAAAGATACAATAAGACACCAAGCAAGAAAGAAAGAATAAAAGAAAGAAGAACATGACAAAAGAAAAAAGGAGGAAAGAAAGATGCAAAGAAAAAATCTAGAAAAGGAAAGAAAAGCAAAAACAAAAAACAAAACGGCAACAACAACAATGCCTCTCTCTCTCTCTCTCTCTCTCTCTCTCTTCTCTCTCTCTCTCTCTCTCTCTCTCTCTCTCTCACACACACACACACACACATACACACACCACACACACACACTCTCACTCTCTCTCAGGAATGTATAATGCAATCAATCAAATGAATAAGAGTGGCACTTGTCAAACAAAACCAGCTCTGGCTCCGTACTAATTGAAATATGTAACGGACACCCCACTCGTAGACACCCTACAAACATCTCTGTACCCTAAGACATGGAAACAGTTTACAGATTGTTTGTTTGTTAGTGTCTAGTATTATCGTTGTGTATTGTATTGTATTGTATTGTATTGTATTGTATTGTATTGTATTGTATTGTATTGCAGACTTCTCTAGCATGCATCTCCAGTGTTATCATCTACACATGGTCGTCCATATGAGAGTTGTCCCTGGCAAAATTCTTAGAAAAAAGCGCTTCGATTTGTTTGTTTTTTACAAGATCCAGCGCTATATAAATTCCATAAAATAATGATATTATTATTATTATTATTATTATTATTATAAAAGCCACTCTGATAGGAAAACAAATACAGTTGCAAACCCAAAAAACAAGGTGGTGCTGCTCTCCCCGGGGAGAGCAGCCCGAATTTCACGCAGAGAAATCTCGTGACTTAAAGTGGTAAAAGGAAAAAGGAAAAGGAAATGAAATGGTCATATGCATGGCATAAAGGGATGGTCACATTGCCAAGGACATTGTTACAGTGACCTGGCTGCAGCAGCAGGACACACTTCTTCAGGACGTCCAGCACTGCGCTTCAGGGCTGTGTGCCAGCGTGACAGGAAAGAAAGCCACTGACATCAACTCTGACAGCTGGGAAACACTGGCAGAAAATGGCAGTGGGTGGAGGAGGGCAGTACGTGAGTGAGGAAACCTGTAGGGGAGAAGTGAAAAGACTGCAGATATGGACAGACAGAAGAAGCAGCAAGAAGGATGAATGATGAATGATGAGTTACGCGATGACTTTGTTTTAAGTGGAGAAGAGTTGCGCGACGTCGACCCCACTCTCTCGTCCGAGACCACCTATGTCCAGTGGCAATAATGACTCAAGACGACTGGTGATGGAACCGGATGCAGTGGATGGCCAAGTTATCTTTAGTGCCTCAACTTGCCCTGTGCGCTCCACAGCGCAGTGCTGTAACCGCCTTTCTCTCCGTTGAACCATTTAGGTTTCCTCCGCAGCGTCCGCCGGTGTCCAGACTTTGCATACCTGAGGTAGGCAAGCCCTCCTTTCCCAACTGCCATAGTGGCATGCAACTAGACAGTCTTAAGGCAAGTACAGTCAAGTGGAGCCCATCCCTCTCCTGACTGGTTTTTTGGGTCGGGGTTGGCTCCCCCACATGGAACAGGTAGTACTGGTTTACATGGTTACCAGTAGCAGGAGAAGCACCCTGACCTGACACACGGCAAGAAGGAGAGAGAGACAGACAGCAAAACCAGGCCATCATCAACCCGGTGTCCTGTTTTGCCTGCACCAACTGTGACAGAGACTGCCATGCAGGGAGTGGTCTGCTGCGCCTGAAGACTGAAATGATTCAAGAAGGTGCAGCCATTGTTTCCTGAGACAGAAGGAGCCTACTGTATTGTATTGTATTGTATTGTGTTGTGTTGTACTGTACTGCGCTGTGTTGTTTTGTGTTGAGTTGTGTTGTTTTGTGTTGAGTTGTGTTGTATTGTATTGTATTTTAAATATGGTAAATGTTTTGGCGTGAAATCTGAGCTGCTCTTCCCGAGAAAACTGTGTTGCCACAAGAGCAGCGCCACCCATGCAAATGGTATTGCATATGGAACATTCCATAACTACTACTCTACATCTTCCAAATTGTTTCTTTTTGCTTGATCAAAAGATAATCCAAGCAGACAGATGCAAGCACTTGATCTCCATATTTTCTTAAATTTGCTGAATGCTGAACTTCTTCGCCGTCGAACACTCAGCCAGAAACTGTTGTTGTCTGTGCTATAATATAAAAAAAACAACGTTGCGCTGCCTTTAAACGCCTGACAAGTCAGGCCCAGCACATCCGACTTCGGCGTGGGAGAAAATTGTTGTATTTGTCTTTCTGGAGGAAAAAAAGGCAGGAGAATGGACCGAGAGGGCAGAAAATAGACAAGAAGGAGGTGACAGGAAGAAAAGGAACAAGGCTGAAAAAAGAGAGGGATAGAAAAGAAAGATTTCCTAGAACAGAATTTCCAGAAGGTGGGGATGCTATTTATACTGACAGACCCCCGCCGTCCCAAAGGGGGAGAATGCTGAAATGAATTACAAGATTTTTATGTGCACATGAATCTTGTCAACAAACAGGGGATGAAGCACTGGCAGGTCTGTAGATATGTTCACTTGGGAGACTTTAAGGACTCCCTCCTGCAAGCTATACAGTAAGGATTGCAAGGATCACGTACGAGTTAAATGCTCAGTCCATTCTTCTACTCCATCTCCTCTGCGTTCTTTTATTGGGTGCGGTGTGTAATGTCTGGTTTTCTCCTGTGTTTGGAACTCTGCAGGAGGTCTGCCTGCTGGCCTCAGCCCACACATTCCAACTTCAGAGCAGCTCATTTTTGGGTATGGATTGCATGCTGGGTATGTGAATACCTCTGTAACCCACCGGACGCTGACAAGAATAACAGGGATTTTTAACGTGTATATCTAATCTTCTGCATCTGTATACTTATGCACGAAAGGAATTACTGCACTGGCAGGTTGGGATTTAAAGTTGACTTAGGAGATCGTAAAAATCCCCACCATTGATTGACCAGCCAAGATTCAAACCCACGATTTCATGAACCTACAGGATTGAAGTCGAACAGCCTGAGCCACTCTGCTACAGCGTGTGTAGAGCAGCAGAGCAGTGCTGGGTCCATCCCACCCTGACACAGACCAGAACAGCACTGTGGTGACTGCACTGTGGTGATTGCACTGTGGGGATTGCACTGTGTCTATAGCACTGTGGTGATTGCACTGTGTCTATAGCACTGTGGTGATTGCACTGTGGTTATAGAACTGTGGTGATTGCACTGTGGTTATAGCACTGTGGTGATTGCACTGTGGTTATATACTGTGGTGATTGCACTGTGGTGATTGCACTGTGGTTATAGCACTGTGGTGATT
>CM054138.1:80139870-80167370 GCA_028751875.1 Rapana venosa | reverse complement strand
CAGTGTTCGCTGGAAAAAAATTCAAACTTACCCAAATTTGTGGAAAATCACATGGGTTTTGAGTCAGAGGCTAGTCTTTCATAAAAAAGAGGTTTTCATTTCTGTGGATGTCTTTGTACGTGCGGTGTGAATGCACGAGTGACATAGAAAAGCAGAAGGAAGAGTGACCAAATCTAAAGCAGGTGTGTCACTGGTACAAGGAGCGAGGCATGGTGAATGATTTATTTATTTACTTATTTATTATTTTATATCGAGGATAATGGAATAAGCACTCATGTGCTTTTTACATACAGTCCCCGTGTGTATGCGGTTTTGTAAATTTTGTCATCTGTTCCCACCGGCACACAATAGCCTACTCTTTCGCAAAGCGGAACAGGATTTAACGTGTGCGCAAGATGTTCTGCATGCGTTCGCACACGGGGCCTCGGCTTATAGTCTCATCCGAAGGTGATCTAGAGGTAAGGCACCGGCCTCGAAAGCGATAAACACCCGGTTCGATCCGGGTCCGGGTTTCATCCCCGTTTGTGCCTGAAACTCTCCCCACTCCCCACCCCTCCCCATCCGCTAAAGCGTGAGTGGTGGTATGGGTGCTAGTCTTTCGGATGAGACGATAAACTGAGTGTTCCGTGTGCAACACACATTTTACGCACGTGAAAGAACCCACAGCAACAAGAGGGTTGTCCTTGCGAAATATTTAGGGGAAAAACCAATCTATTAGGGAAACAAATATATATGCAGACAGGAAAAGCAAAATAAATAATGGGTGGCGCTGTTTGCCTACGGGAAGAGCAGCCTGAATTTCACGAACAGAAATCTACCGTGACTCAAAGTAGTAACAAAAATAATCATAAAAAGGTGAAGGTGTCCCATAAGCTATGCGGTCGTTGGGAAGCGAGGCATCAGAGACTTCAGCTTCTCCAGGGGCCAGCATATTGAGGGCGGCGCCCATCTCCTCTCCCTCGCTGCTTTACCTTCCCTGACCCTAAAGAAGCAGGTACCCATTTTCAGCTGGGTGAACTGGGAGACTTTGCTAAAGCCAAGGCACACAAACGGTCACCCATCCAAGTGGTAACCACGCTCGATGCTGCTTAACCTTGGCTGGGGGAAAGCGAGTGCTCTGACCACTGAACTGTAGATCCCGTCCCCCTTTAAGCGGTATACAAAGACAACTCCTCTCCTGTCGCCATCAGCCTAACACCGGCCCTTCCTGACTTTGTCCTCCTCGTGACATCATTCTTCTGTGTGGTCAGCATCCGATGACCGTTCTCTGACTTTGTCCTTCACATGACATCATTCTTCTGTGTGGTCAGCATCCGATGACCGTTCTCTGACTTTGTCCTCCTCATGACATCATTCTTCTGTGTGGTCAGCATCCGATGATCGTTCTCTGACTTTGTCCTCCTCATGACATCATTCTTCTGTGTGGTCAGCATCCGATGACCGTTCTTTGAAAGAAAGAGTTTATTCTACTAGTTTTCTAAATACATGCATGAATGAGTGTGCGCCCACATGCCCGAGTACACGCACACTTACTTGCAAGTGTGGACTTTATCAGTGTTGAATTGTAGTGTGTATACATGTAAGGACATGAATGTGTGTCGCGTGCAGATAAACAGACGCATGTGCAATGCGCATACGCGCTTACAGAGAGAGAGAGAGAGAGAGAGAGAGATGAGGAGAGAGAGAGAGAGAGAGAGAGAGAGTGAGAGAGAGAGACATACATATCTATGCAAACACTATCAATATTACTGACATGTGTGTGTGCGTGCATATGTGTGTGTGTGTGCAAATTATTGTTTGAAAAACAAAAACGAGAAGAAGAAGAACAACAACTTAACATAATCATTAACAACAACAACAATAGCAACAACAACAACAACATCAGCAACAACAACAACATTAATTACAACAACAGCAGAAGCAACAACAACAACAAAAAGCCCAACAACAGCACCAACAACAATCGACACGGCAGCAACAGCAACAACACCAGCAAAATTAGCAACAGCAGCGACAACAGCAATAATACCAGTTCTATGGCACGTGTCAAGGAAGCAAAGGGAGTTAATCAGGTAATCCACAACAGGCGCTTTATTTCACACATACACACACACGCAACACACACACACACACACACACACACACACACACACACACACAACACACTGAATACACACACACACACACACACACACACACACACACACTCTGAATACACACACACCAACAACAACAATAACTGATTACACACGCGCGCGCGCGCACGCATGCACGCACGCACACACGCACGCGCGTACACACACACCACCACCACTACTACTACTACTACCACCACCACTACAACAACAACAACACTGAATACACACACAAACCACAACACCACACACACAACACACACACCAAACACCACACCCCACACACGCGCTGCGCGCGCATACACCCACACCACACACACACACACACACAACACATCACAACACAACACACACCACAACCACACACACACATACACACACATACACATGACCCACCCACACCAACCCTCTCACACACACACACACACTACTTTGTTTATTTATTTGTTTATTTTCACACAACATCGAGGTCATTTCACACACAAGCTACCCAGCTAAGTTATTCACAAACAGTGCAGGTGATTTTTGCCACTCCTCTCTTCTCTTCCTTCCTTCCTTCCTTCCTTCCTTCCGTTCTCATTCTTCTTTCATACGTTTCTCCTTTTTCGCCCGTGTTTTTTTTCTTTTCTTTCCATCCTAAATCGTTCATGCTATCTCCGGAATAATATTTCTTTAAATTCTGAGCTTCATTCATTCTCCTACCTTTGTTGTTTCTTTTTGTTTGCTT
Organism: Rapana venosa; assembly: GCA_028751875.1. NCBI lineage: Eukaryota > Metazoa > Mollusca > Gastropoda > Neogastropoda > Muricidae > Rapana > Rapana venosa. Next base: position 80,164,508 of record CM054138.1, on the reverse strand, counting down.
TGCTTTGCTTTCTTGTCTTTTGTTTCTTTCGTTCTTTCTCTCTTTATTTCTTTCCTTTATTTCTTTCTTTCTTTCCTTTCTGTCTCTTTTTCTTTCTATCTATCTTTTTGTTTCTTTTCTTTCTGTTTTTCTTTTCTTTTCTTCCTCTTTTTTCTTTCTTCCTTTCTTTTCTTTCTTTCTTTGCTTCTTTGTTTGTTTGTTTCTTTGATACTTTCTTTCTTTTCTTTTTTTTTTGTGTCTATTTGTTTGCTTGTTCTGTCCTTCTTTTTGTTCTCCTTTCTTCCTTCCTTCCTTTTTTTCGGTTTACATATGATTTTGAGCGGCGTTTCAGTTGGTCAGTACATGTGCACTGCACATCTTACTGGTGGTTTTATTCTGTTTTTCTTTCATAACATAATTATGACCTAAAGAAAAGATACCATGTGTGTATGCGCGTATGTGTGTTTCTCTGTGTGTATGTGTGTTTCACTGCGTGTGTTGTGCGCGCGTGCGTGTGTGTTTCTCTGTGTGTGTGTGTGTGTGTGTGTGGTGTGTGTGTGTGTGTGTGTGTGTGTGTGTGTGTGTGTGTGTGTGTGGTGTTGTGTATGTGTGTTGTGTGTGTGTGTGTGTGTGTGTGTGTGTGTTTCTCTTGTGTGTGTGTGTGTTTCTCTGTGTGTGTGTTTGTGTTTCAGGTGAAGTAGAATTTATTCAAGGATGTCAGAAATTACAAAACAGAAAATAGACAAGGGAAAGCACTACAAACAAGCATTCTGTTAGGTTTGATTACAAAAAAAGAATCTTTCTGTAATGTGTTTGGTTTTATTCATTATTTATTTATTTATTCTTTTATTTCAAGGATAATGGAATAAGCACTCATGTGCTTTTTTACATCTAGTCCCCGTGTGTATGCAGTTTCGTCAATTTTGTTATTCATTCCCACGGCACACAATGGCCTACGGGATGGGTTTTAACGTGAGCGCAAGGTGTTGTGCATGCGTTCGCACATGGGGCCTCGGTTTATTGTCTCATCCGAAGGACTTGTAGGGGGAGTGCAGTCTGCACTGATGTTAACACCAGAGGAAAAATCCTCTTGAACGAGATTCGAGCCCTGGTCAGCAGGTCACGAGCGCATTACTCTAAGCACCAGGCTATCCCGTATCTGGTTCGTTATGTGTGTGTGTGTGTGTGTGTGTGTGTGTGTGTGCGTGCGTGCGTGCGTGCGTGCGTGCGTGCGTGCGTGCGTGTGTGTGTGTGTGTGTGTTGTGTGTGTGTGTGTGTGTGGTGTGTGTGTGTGTGTGTGTGTGTGTGTGTGTGTGTGTGTGTGTGAAGTCAAGTCAGTCAAGTCAAGTCAAATTTTTATTTCCAGATGGTACATTGAATAAGCAATGCATTTGCTTTTTTTCATCAAGCCATCTATCTAAGAACAAATTTCTTAACGATTATACTGAAATACTACATTATTACAACCTTTACCAATAAATTAAACCAGTTAAAGGAGAAAAATCGATAAAATAATACATTGGAAAATACAAATTACACACATATACATACACACGCACACACATACTCATACACACCTGCGCGCGTGCGCGCATGCGTACACACACACTTAGATAAAGAATGTTTTAAGAATTAAAAAATAAAATCATAAAAGGTCAAGACAAACAAATTACTTCACCTACTATATCATCCATTCTTTCACGTTTATACTTGAGATAATAAAAGGTACAGGAACAAAACGTTAGAAAATACTAGGCATTCATTGCGTCATTACTGACAATATTGCCTGCAATGACATCCATCCTCTCCTCCTCCACCCACGCAAACGTGTGCTCATATGCGCTCATACTCTTCAAGTAGCGCTTTTTAAATAAATTCACACAATAACTATCAAGCAAGCAAAATAAGTCAAATAAGACAATGATAATGATAACTATAATAGAGATACAATAATAACAACAATCACCCATCACCATGAGACAACAATATAACAAATAATCCCCATCACCATGAGACAACAACATAACGATAATAACAACAAAAAAGCATTGGAAAATGGGGGTGGGGATGGAGTATCAAAGGGGAAGGGGGAAAACACATTCATTCAAATAGAAAAATAATAATAAAGAAACAATTATTCAAACAAGTAAAACCCCTATACAATACAAACATCAAAAGCCCATAATCAACTGGACTATCAAACTAAAAACAAATATCGCTTATAATAGTACTAATGATCTCATCTCTAATTGCAATAAGAACAACATCGACGATAAAACTTATTGAAGTGGACAAGAGAAAGGGCATGAGAGAGAGAGAGAGAGGAGAGAGAGAGAGAGAGAGAGGAGAGTGAGAGAGAGAGGAGAGAGAGAGAGAGAGAGAGAGAGAGAGAGGAGAGAGAGAGAGAGAGAGGTCACAATATCTAGCTACCAGGTCTACCATTTTTTTCTCCTGTCCATTTTTTTTTGAAATTTGTAGATTATATACAAGCTTATATAGATTACTCTTACTTCTTTGCTTAATAAGAGTGCCTCTTTCCCGCCTCCCCCTCCCTCCACACACATACAGCGTGTGACTGTGTAGAATTTCCAGTCACAGTAAAACATACTTGAAATTTATTTAAGAAGTGCAGTAAGTGCTGATAAATTTAAGTATGGTTGATTTGCCTTATTAGTTAATTCCTAGGCATTCATGCATTAGATGGCTTTTTAGCTGTGTCTTGAACTGATGTTTGTTTTTGATACATTTTAAGCGTTTTGGGAGCTTGTTCCATATATCACTACCTGAGTTCAAGAAGCTTGTTTTGTAAAGATTATTTCTTGGTCTCGGAAATGTTAGTAGATGATTATGTCTGTGTTCATTGATTTTGAAGCTATTGGTGATCTTTGGAGGGACATTTCAATTAACAACTTTCTGGACAAATAGAGCTTTATTTAGATAAAGTCTGTTTTTGAAGGTTAAAATATTTGTTTGCTTATAATCGTTCATGGTTAGGGAGCTTGATTTTAATAGAACAAGTTTCACTGCTCTTTTATATAATCGATGAATCAATTTTAAATTTGTTTCACTGCAGCTGTCCCAAAGAGATGAAGCATAGTCAACTATAGGCAAAATATGGCCGCAAAAAAAGAGTTTGCGAGAGTGGTTATTCAGAAAATGTTTTATTTTTGATAACTGAAGTAGCTTGTATGCGAGACGTTTTCCTAGCGCCATCACATGGTCAGTCCAAGTAAGATTTTTATCAATAATTACACCCAGAATTCTGTGGGAGTCAACTTCTTCAATTACTCTTTTACCTATCAACAGAGGTTGGAATTTATCTTTCATTTTTGGGGGGTCTCTTTTGTCTTGCTAGTACATACATACACTTTATTTTTTTTGTGTATTTAGGGACATATGGTTTAGATGAGTCCAATTAACCAATCTGTCAATACTGTTTTGAAGTTTGAGTGTAAGTCTGTGGGGGTCAGAATCACTACAATAGAGGGATGTGTCATCAGCAAACATTTCACAGCTACATTCTAGAAATTGGAGTAAGTCATTTACATAGATTGAAAATAGAAGTGGACCCAATATTGACCCTTGTGGTAATCCATGTTTGATAGGTACTAGTTCTGATGTTTGATTATTTGCAGTTACTAGCTGCTGTCTATTCGACAAAAAGCTTTTCAAAAGATTTATCATTTCTGGTGTTAGTTTATACAAGTGAAGTTTACGCAATAATAGGGAATGATTGATTATATCAAATGCTTTTTCAAAGTCAACAAAAAGAAGACCTGTACATTCATTTTCATTGATATTGTGTTGGAGACTGTCCGTAATTTGTGTAAGAGCTGTGTGACAGGAATAATTTTTACGAAACCTGACTGATCTTCATTACATAGATTGTTGTTTACAAAGTAGGAATATAGGGATTTTTGGATATGTTTTTCGATGGGTTTAGATAAGACAGACAGAATTGAGATTTGAAGGACAAGCAGAATCACCTGATTTTTGGACTGGTAAGATTTTTGTCCTTTTAAATAGTACAGGAAAGTTGTTTTTCTCTATATATACAAGTATGTCAGTGTTCCAGCTATAACTTGACCACAAAGTTTAATTACTCTTCCATATAGATTGTCTAAATCACGTGTTCTGGAACTTTTTGGAGAGACAGGCTTTCTAAGACGTCTGTGATTGTCATTGGCAGTAGTTTAAATGGGAATGTTATTTCTTTTGATTCGATATATTGTTTTAAGTAATGGAGATCATTTTCATTTGACTTGTCATTTGATATTACTTTGGTGGCAATGTTTGAGAAATGGTTGTTCAATTCATCAGCTGATATATCTTTAACTGTCTGTTGACTTTTTGATATAGGTTTATTACATAATGTATTGATGGCTTTCCATAATTGGCGAGAGTCGGTAGTTGTAATTAACAACTATTGAAAGTAATCACGTTTTGATTTGCCTTTTAGTGAAGTTACTTTGTTTCTTTGTGCTCTGAACTGCTCTTTTGAACCATGTGTTTTCAAATAGTCTCTTAGGTGTATTTCAGATTCTATGTCTTTTGTTATCCAAGGTGGTTTGATTTTTTCTTTAACTCTTTTTTTATGAAGGGGGCATGTTTGTGTACACTGAAGTAAATGTGGTAATCCAAAATTCAGCAACTTCATTGGGGTCTCTGATTTGATATATGTCATGTAATGGCGAGTTTGTCAAGTCTGAAAGAAAATCTTGCTCTTTAAAGTTTTTTAATTTCCTGTAAAAAATAGTTTTATGCCCTACTTTAGGTATTTTGATACGATTTTTAAACCAAGTAAAGCACACTGGATTATGATCACTGCATCCACATGAGGGAGCACATACGTCTGTTATGTGTTGTTTTGTAGTAGTGTAGATATGATCTATTAATGTCCTAGAGTTATTTCTTATCCGAGTTGGTCTATCTATTAGTTGTTCTAGGCCAAACATAGTAATGTTGTGACTCCATTTTGGTTTAGGTTTTAATAAGTCTATGTTAAAATCCCCAAGAATAATTGTTTCATTGTTTAGAAGCATTACCTCGTCCATAAGGGAGTTGAATTTTTCTAACCACTCTCTGGTTTCTGAAGGATTTCTGTATATAAATCCTACCAATATTGGTCTATTGTGTTTTAATTTTATTTCTATGCATATGGATTCAATGTCATAAACATCAATGTTATATATTCTTTTACAACTGAGCGAGGAGGCTATAATATATGTAAGTAACCCGGTGGACTTGGGTTTGTGTGGATCTTCACATAAGATTTGATACCCTGGAATATTCATGTATGCATCTGTTACATTTGGAGAAAGTCGGGATTCAGCTAGGCAAAACAAATGAAACTGATTCCCACTGTTGAATAGTATGGTTGCAATGTCATCTTTTTTTGTTTGTTGCACTGTTGATATTCAGGTAGCCTACAGGGAGGCCCTGTTTTGTTGGCCACTTGTCTGAAGTTAGAGACATAATATATGTCAGGATTGATTTGCTAATTTTTTTCTTGTTTTGTACGTTTAAGTAATCTATCAAAATAGAAGACCCATTTAGTAGGTTTTCAATTTAGTAATCAAACAGGAGAATATAATTTTTTTTTTAATGAGACACCCAATGAAAACGGAACAGTACTAAAGGACAATTTCAAAAGACAGGATATAGTAACACAGTTCTGGATCTCCAAGAAATCAATCTGTTATATCAGCACAGTGGATAAATCCAGTCCCCTTTATATTGCATACACTAAATGGATATCAAAGTATACCACACGTAGGTTAAAGTGTAGAGTATTTTGATAAAGAGATACTGCAATCTTTCTTTCTAAATCAATAACTATGACTTACACAATACACGTATTCATTTAAAGCTCTAAAACAAGGAAGATACAGTCACAAGCAGTAGATACAATAATAAAAATATAGAATTTCTTGGAAAATCAAAAATCCAACTTAAATTGTCACTAATACAACTGTCCTGTTGCTAGAGTCTCTGGTGTAGCTATATAGCTGCTAGTCACAAAAGGCAATTGTTTCAGTCAAGCAGACTGCTTTATAAACCACACAGCAGCATGACATTTATCAACATTATCTAATTTACTGAAAAAAATGAAAAAAGGGGGGGAGAGAGGTAAGAAAAAGTATGAGAGAGGGGGGGGGGGAGGAATTGTTGGGGAAGAATTGAAGCAGTCATTTATAATTCTTGTGGTCAATATACTTTCATGTTTGGATGCAGGCAGACAGGCATATACGTACACATGAGCACGTACACAGGCATATACGTACACATCAGCACGTACACACACACACATGCACACACACGCACGCACGCACATGTGCACGCACGCATGCGTACGCGCGCACCACACACACACACATAGGTACACACATCAAAATACATAATGCATACACACGTACATTTACTACCTCACACCCGCACTTACTCACGCAAGCACTCACACACATTCACACACACACATACACATACACACACACACTCACTCACTCACTCATATACCCACACACCCACATGTACATGCACACGTACTTTCATCACACACATGCACTCATAGACACATGCACACCTACACTATTTGGTCAAATATCTAAGTAGCTCAAAAAGCACATTGACTAATGGTTCTGTGTTGGAGAGGGAGTGCTGATGTCTCCCTAACACACTGGCGACTTCTGAACATTGGGGGTTCCTGGGCTGGGAGGGGGGAAAGTGTGTGTCATGGAATAGTGTTGTGTTGTCGTTGGTCACAAGGTGGGGTGGGGGTGTCGTCTTTTTGTTGTAGGAAGCAGGCTGTGTACGTCTCACACCTTTCACTGCCTGGGCGTAGCTGACTGTGTTGTAGTGGTCTGTATAAGGTCGGTGGTTAGTCTCGGGCTTCATGGCTGGCGGCAAGGTTGGATGGTTTCCAGGGAAACGGATGTTGAGGACAAGCGTTCTGTTACCCTGGGGGCTGGGACGTAGAGCATCTTGGTATAATGACATTTTAGGAGCTCCAGCCCTGGGGTGTGTGTGTGTGTGTGTCTGTGTGTTGTGTGTGTGTGTTGTGTGTGTCTGTGTGTGTCTGTGTCTGTGTGTGTGTGTTCATTTTCCTTTTATCATGTGGGGGAGTAAGGGGAATTTTGGTTTTAGAGGGGGAGGGAGGGAGTAGGTAGAGATGGTTTGCAGTGGGTGGTGAGAAGGGAGTTGTTTATGGCGTTTTTGTTTGTTTGGGGTTGGGGGTTTTTTGTTTGGGGAGGGGGGGTTGTGAGGGGTAAGGTCGTTTGCCAACAGATCTTTGATTTGGATGAAGAAACTATTTAGTGACCAAGCCCAAGAAACGTCACATTTTGAGGTTTGTTTTGGTTTGTTTGTTTTTTGTGTGTGTGTTTTTTTTGGGGGGGAGTTTTGTTGTTGTTATTGTTGTTGTTTTTTTCGTTACGTTTGTGAAGTGTGCTCTGGTTTTGTTTTTATTCTGACTGCTATTTTTGTTTTGCTCCTTTTTCTGTGTGCCTGTCACGTGTTTCTACTCTCTTTGTCTCTGTGTCTCTGTCTCTGTCTGTCCATCTCTCTACTCTCTCTCTCTCTCTCTATGTGTTTCGTTTCTGTCTGTATGTGGGTGTACCTGCTGCATAACTGCCTGTTTTTTCCCTCTGTCTGTCTGTGAGCTGTCGGTCTGTCTGGTCTCTGTATTGTCTGTCTGTTTCTCTCTCTTTGCTCTTATTCTGCTGTTGTTCCGTCTTCTCCTTCTGTCTCCCTCTCTCTCTCTTCTTTCTCTTCTCTTCTCTTCTCTCTCTCTCTCTCTCTCTCTCTCTCATCTCATCATCTCTCATTCCTCTCGCACTCTCACTTTCTCATCTTACCCTTCATCTGCATCAGATATGCCTGTATTTGTCTCCACTGGAACTTTTCTCTTCTTCCTTCACTTCTCTGTCCTGTGACCTGGGTCACCACTGAATTTTGCAACCGCTTCCTCCCTCCCCGCGGTCCTCTGCTTTCCTAGCAAATCGTTCCTCGCAGCAACTCTTGATGTTGCTCTATCGTTTTCTTTCTGCCATCGTATCCCTCTTTTAATTGTCTCCTTGAGAACTCAATGTATCTCTTCTTCACCTGTCTTATTCGTAGGTCACAGTTATTCCCGGGAGGTTCACACTTGAAAAGTTTTGCAACTAAGCTTTATCCGTGGACAGGTTCCACTCTTTTCGGAAAGTTGTCACGAGTCTTTTCGGAAGGTTTTCACGTTTTCTTGTTAGCCTTATGTTTCCCTCTTATGCAAACTATCTGTTGTGAATAATCGGGTATATTGTTGCTTGGCATGCTTTTTTTCGGAGAAGTTCACATGATTTATTACGAATGGTGTTTCACATTTCTTGTATTTGAAAGGTTTTACAATAATCTTTATGGTGGAAAGGTTTCACAACAATCTTTACTTCGGAAAGGTTTCACGATGATCTTTATTTCGGAAAGGTTTCACAGTCTTTATTTCGGTAAGATTAGATTTCCCAATCTTACCAATGCAAACTATCCATGAGTGAAAATCGGATATATTGTGCATGCATAGCCTTTTTTTAAAGCAGAGAGAAGAGATTGATTTATCTACTGTGTGTGTGTTTGCATTTCAGTTTGTATCCCTTTGTCAATACCTTTGTCTCTCTGTTTCACCTCCCATTCTCTCTCTCTGTCTGTCTTTCTCTCCACCCCCCCTCCTCTCTCTCTCTCTCTCTCTCTCTCTCTCTATCTCTCTCTCCACCCTCTCTCTCTCTCTCTCTTCTCTCTCTCTCTCTCTCTCTCTCTCTCTCTCTCTCCCAAACTTTATCTAAAGCTTGATATGGGACTTATATTTGAAAAGAATTGTGTCTAAGTTTAGACTTGGTGTACCAGACATAAATGTTCATAAATTTAGATATACAGAACATGATACTGATGTCCTCAGGTTGCTATGCCCATTATGTAAGCAAACAGTAGAAGATGAAGTCCATTTTGTGTTGTGCTGTCCAGTATTAGAAGACGTTAGACAGAATTACATTCCGGTAAAGTATAGTAGACAGCCTAATTTATCTAGATTCTGTCTACTCATGGCATCTAGTCACCCTGAGATTGTGCGCAGCCTTGCTTTTTATTTGTGTAAAGCCTTTAGAATAAGAGATATCTTGGTTTCTTAAGTCATATTTTTGTAACTGATTTTTGTTGCGGTGATTGCTGTTATACAATAACATTTTGTTTTTGAGCTTTTTCCTTATTTTTCTCACTAAAATACTAAACAGTTCGGCAACCCCCTTAATGTATGGGCAAATGGCCTTTTTGCTAATAAATCTTTCGAGTTCGAGTTCTCTCTCTCCCTCCCTCTCTCTCCTCTCTCCTCCCTCCCCCCTCTCTCACTCTCTCTCTCTCTCTCTCTCTCTCTTTTCTCTCTCTCTCTCTCTCTCTCTCTCTCTCCCGCCCTCTCCCTCTCTCTCTCTTCTCTTCTCTCTCTCTCTCTCTCTCTCTCTCTCTCCCTCTCTCTCTGACACATGAAAAAGCAGTTTAGATTAATGAACATCTGGTATGCAATGAACAATATTCATGTTTAAAATATCAACATTCTTAAACAGATCAGATCAGTTCCTTATTGGATAAACTCGATGCTGATTGTTTTTTCCTGATCACATTTCACGTGTTTGTCTTTCCGTAGTTCTCTCTCACTCTCTCTCTCTCTCTCTCTCTCTCTCTCTCTCTCTCTCCCTCTCTCTCTGACACATGAAAAAGCAGTTTAGATTAATGAACATCTGGTATGCAATGAACCAATATTCATGTTTAAAATATCAACATTCTTAAACAGATCAGATCAGTTCCTTATTGGATAAACTCGATGCTGATTGGTTTTTCCTGATCACATTTCACGTGTTTGTCTTTCCGTAGTTCTCTCTCTCTCTCTCTCATCTCTCTCTCTCTCTCTCTCACTCTCTCTCTCTCTCTCTCTCTCTCTCTCTCTCTCTCTCTTCATCTCTCGTTTCTCATACCATCTCATCTCTCTCTCCTCTCTCTCTCTCTCTCTCTCCCTCTGTAGTTCTCTCTCTGTCCTGTCCTCTCAGTATGTTCCCTCTGTTTTCTGTCCTCTCTCTTCTCAGTCCCTGTCGTCTCTCTGTCTCTCTCCTGTCTCAGTCTCTCTCTGTCCTCAATCTCTTCTCTGTCTCTCTCAATCTCTCTCTGTCTGTCTGTCTGTCTGTCTCTCTGTAGTTTTTCTTTCTCTGACTCTGACTCTCTCTCTCTCCCTCACACACCACGCATACAAACACAACACACACACACGCGCGCGCGCGCGCGCGCGCCGCACAGCACACACACACCACACACACACACACACACACACACAACACACACACACACACACACACGCACACACATGGCATGGAAACCTTGTGATGGACTCAATTGTCACAATGCAATCATGTCAAATCCATTCTCTGTTTACTGTGCTACCCTATGGCCCAAAGTTTTGTGCAATACTTCGTCTGAATCAGATTCTGAATCTCTTTACCAAGGGATGGAATCCATGCCAGGACAAGTAGTTTCTTTCTGAGTTCAATATGTGTTGTGTGCCCAGTCCCTTCCCCACTGTCCCCTTGTGAATGGGCTCAGAGGCTTATCACAGTACACTGTCGTCATTGTCAATATCATTGTCTCTGTGTCTCTAGAGGTGTCTTTGTCTGACTGTCCTTCTGTTTACCATCCTGTCTGTTTGTCTCTGTCTCTATGACTCTCTATCTGTCTCTCTGCCTGTCTTTTCGCCCCTGTCTTTCTCTTTCTGTCTCGTCTGTCGTTCTGCCTGTCTGTCTCCTCTATCTTTTTCTGTCGTCTGTCTCTGGGTCTCTGTCTGTTTGTCTCTCTGCCTGTCTTTTTGTTTCTGCCTCTATGTTTCTATCTCTCTGTATCTTCTCTGTCTCTCTCTGTCCCCTGTGTTCTGTGTCTCTGTCTCCTGTCTCTCTCTGTCTCTGTCTCTGTGTCTCTGTCTGTCTCTGTCTCTGTCTCTCTCTGTCTCTGTGTCTGTTCTCTGTCTCTGTCTCTCTCTGTGTCTCTGTCTCTGTGTCTCTGTCTCTGTCTCTGTCTCTCTTCACTACATTGATGAACTGTGAATAAAACATCAGTGTCTGGCCTGGCTCTGTCAAATTTCATGATCTGAGATCAAGGGTGTTAGTATAGCGCACACACACAAATAATGTGGGCAAACCAACACTGCGCGCAAGTGTGCAGAGGTGTGTGTGTGTGTGTGTGTGCGTGTGTGTGTGTGTGTGTGTGTGTGTGTGTGTTTGTGTGTTTGTGTGTGTGTGTGTGTGAGAGAGAGAGAGTGTGTGTGTGTGGGGGGGGGGGGGGTGTGCGTGTGTGTGTGTGAGTGAGAGAGAGAATGTGTGTGTGTATGTGAGAGAGAGAGAGAGAATGTGTATGTGTGTTCTGTCTCTGTGTCTGTTTGCGCGCGCCCGTGTGTGTGTGTTGCATTTACTGGCGTGCATGCGTGTCTGCATGCATGCACGCATGCGTTATTGTGTGTGCATGAATGCGTGAATGCGTGTATGTCCGTGCAAGCGTGTGCAAGAGTTTCCGTGCATGTGCGTTCATGCTTGCGAGTGTATGCAATTGCGCGTACATGTACGTGCGCGTACGTGCACAAGCACGTGCATGCTTGCATGTCGATATGTGTGACAGCGCTAAATCACACACATTGACCAAAAAACATCGAAGTTGTCACTTTCCGATGTCATCAGAGGACGCAATGGTAAAACTGGCATGGTATTTCATTTCTAATCTGCACTAAGGGGACGGGATAGCTCAGTGGTCAGAGCACTCGCTTTCCCCCAGCTAAGTTAAGCAGCATCAAGTGTTGTTGCCAGTTGGATGGGTGACCGTTTGTCCGCCTTGGCTTCAGTACACTTCCCCCAGTTCCCCCAGCTGTAAATGGGTACCTGCCCTTTTTAGGGTCAGGGAAGGTAAAGCAGCGAGGGAGAGGAGATGGGCGCCGACCTCAATATGCTGGCCCCTAGAGAAGTGAGGTCTCTGACACCTCACTCCCCTATGACCTTATAGGTTATGGGACACCCTTTACCTTTACCTTTAATCTGCACTATCTGACCATCACTGCCGGAGTGTTGGTGCATTTGGAGGATTAGCTGTGGGGATTAGTACAGTCTCCCAGCTCATCCTGTATGCAGACCCGCCACAGATCCCTGACCCAGAGTAGTCTGGATGGTATACATGGTCTAGTGATAATACATTTTGCCTTTAAAGGCGAGGGGTCGTGGGGTCCATTTCTTGTCAAAATTCGGACTTCTCTTCATCCCTCTACTACTATACACTATACCACAAGTAATGAATGGTTGCTAAACTGTGGAGCTCTATCTGAGGAACAAAAGAAAATGTAGGCCTGGATACCTAGCTGACATGTGTGTGCGTGTTAGTCCCTTGGTGCGTGCGTGTGTATGCAAATACGCGTGCATGTGTGCGCGGACGTACACGTGCATGCTTGCATGTGCCTTTGCCTGTGACAGCGCTAAATCTATCACAACTGGTATCGGCAAAATTGATATCTTGGCTTGGGCTCCGTGATCAGTGACTAGCGGGGTGTGCAAGGGTGTGTAGGGGTGTGTAGGGGTGTGTAGGGATTGTAGGGGGTTCAGGGGTGTGTAGGGGTGTGAGTGGGGTGTGTAGGGGTGTGTAGGGGTTGTGTAGGGGTGTGTAGGGGTGTGTAGGGGTGTGTAGGGATTGTAGGGGGTTCAGGGGTGTGTAGGGGTGTGTAGGGATTGTAGGGGGTTCAGGGGTGTGTAGGGGTGTGTAGGGGTGTGTAGGGGGTTCAGGGGTGTGTAGGGGTGTGTAGGGGTGTGTAGGGGTGTGTAGGGGTGTGTAGGGGTGTGTAGGGTGTGTAGGGGGTTAGGGGTGTAGGGGTGTGTAGGGGTGTGTAGGGGTGTGTAGGGTGTGTAGGGTGTGGGTGTAGGGGTGTGTAGGGGTGTGTAGGGTGTGTAGGGGTTTGTAGGGGTGTGTAGGGGTGTGTAGGGGTGTGTAGGGGATTGTAGGGGGTTCAGGGTGTGGTAGGGGTTTGTAGGGTGTGTAGGGGTGTGTAGGGGTGTGTAGGGATTGTAGGGGGTTCAGGGGTGGTGTAAGGGGTTGAGGGTGTGTAGGGGTGTGTAGGGGTTGTGGGGTTGTGTGTAGGATGGTAGGGGGTGTAGGGGGTGTGGGGTAGTAGGGTGTGTCAGGGGTGTGTAGGGGGGTGTAGGGGTGTGTAGGGGTGTCAGGGTGTAGGGGGGGGTGTCGGGGTGTGTAGGGGGTCAGGGTGTGTAGGGGGTGTAGGGATATGGTGGGGGTGTCAGGGTGTGTAGGGGGGTGTAGGGTGTGTAGGGGGTACAGGGTGGTGTAGGTGGGGTGTTCGGGGACAGCAGGAGTGTATAGGGGTGTGTAGGGATGTTTAGGGTGCGTAGGGATATGTAGGGGTGTTCAGGGGTGTGTAAGGGTGTTCGGGGGTGTGTAGGGGGTGTAGGAGTAAGAAGGGGTATGCAGGGGTGTGTAGGGATATGTAGGGTGTTCAGGGTGTGTAGGGGGCTCGAGGGTGAAGGGTGTGCAGGGGGTGTAGATGTAGGGTGTTCAGGGTGTGCAAGGGTGTGTGGGAGGCAGGGGTGTGTGGGGGTGGGATGGTCACTTCATGGATTGTTAGTACAGACCCAGGGCTGTGTCTGCTAGATATCCGAGTGTCACTCCCATTGATTGAATTACACCCTGTCTGAGACTTGTGTGTTGTTGTGTGTGTGTGTGTGTGTGTGTGTGTGTGTGTGGATGAGAGAGGTGTGTGTGTGTGTGTGTGGTGTGGTGTGTGTGTGAAAGCAAAGAAATGTGTATTTTTTTGTCATCAGGCGTTGTGTGTGTGTGTGGTTGTGTCGTGCGTGGTGCGTGCGTGCGTGCGTGCTGCGTGCGTGCTGAGCGTGGTGTATGTGTGTGTGTGTGGGTTTGGTGTGTGTGTGTGTGTGTGTGTCGGTGTGTGTGTGGTGTGCGTGCGTGCACTCTCTCACATGGAAGAGAGACAGACAGACAGACAGAGACAGAGACATAGAGAGAGATTGAGAACTAGGGAAAGACAAACACGTGAAATGTGATCAGGAAAAACCAACCAACACAGAGTTTATCCAATAAGGAGCTGATCTGATCTGATTAAGCATGTTGCTATTTTTAACATGAATATTGGTTTGAACATTGAAGCCAAGCTGATCATTAATCTACGCTGCTTTTCCATGTGTCAGAGAGACAGAAGAGAGAGATAAGGGGGAGAGATAGGGGGAGGGGAGAGAGATGGGGAGAGAGGAGGGAGAGAGAGAGGGAAAAGAGATAAGAGAGGAAGAGAGAGGGGGAGAGAGAAAGGGGGAGAGAGAGAAGGGGGGGTTGTTTCTGCCTTGTTTCTTTTCTTCTTGTCACCTCCTTCTTCCTTATTTTCTGTCTCCAGCCTTTTTTTTCCAGAAAAGACTTCAAAGGTAGCAGTTCTCTCCCACGCCGAGGTCGGATGTGCTGGACCTGCCTTGTCAGGTGCTTAACGGCAGCACAAAGCTTTTTCTCGCTCACATGACAGAAAACCATAGTTGCCATCTGAGCGTTTTGGTGAAGACGAAACCTCTCAAGTAAACACTGGTTTTACTCTTAAGTGAACAGCCAACCTGACAAAAGCCTTAGAGAGAAAATTGGTCACATGTGAAATGCGCTGCCTGAGAAAAGCTGTCAACAAGACCAGACGCGACAAGATCAAGAATGAGGTGATCAGAGACATGGTCGGACTAACACCAATTCTCCACCATATCGAACAACAAAGGATCAGGTGGTTTGGTCACCTCACTAGAATGCCGCCCAACCAACCAGCCCTACGGGCATACACCACTAAATACAATGGCTGGAAAGCCAGAGGTAGACCAAGGAGACGATGGAGCGACTCCGTGGCTGACACCCTGCGAGCCCATGACCTGTCACTACATCAAGCCTCCCGCCTAGCTGCAGACAGACGTCTGTGTCTCCCCGCGACGCCGAAGGGCACCAGCGGAAGATGAAAGAAAGAAGAAGAAGAAGAAGAACAGCCAACCAGCCAACTAACCACCCCACCCACCAACCCACCCACCAACCAACCCACCCACTAACCAGCCAACCAACCAACCCACTAACCAATCAACCAACCAACCATCCATCAGCCAACCAACCAACCAACCAAGGAGAAGAAGCCTCTCAAGCAAACGCTGGTTTTGCTCTCAAGTAAACAGCCAACCAACAAACCAGCCAAACAACGAACCCACCAACCAGTCAGCCAACCAGCCAACCAATCACCCACTAACCAGCCAACAACCAACCATCCAACCAACCAACCAACCAACCAACCTGCAACCCAACCCATCACCCACTAACCAACCAACCAACAAACAAACAAACAAACTAATCCTTGATTTGTAACATTGGAAGAAATGAGGAAAACCACAACAAACACTACCAAAAAAAAACCCCAACATTCAGAGAAGTGACAGTGGTATTTGCATAGGCAAGCTTTATCAGCAGGAGAATCAGGGAAAATAATCCTGGAGATTGCTGTCGGCTTAGAGAGACAGTCCTCAATCAGTGACCCATGGGGTGGACACTGTGATGGCACAGATTGTGATGGCAGAGAGATTGTCATGGCAGAGAGATTGTGATGGCAGAGAGATTGTCATGGCAGAGAGATTGTCATGGCAGAGAGATTGTCATGGCAGAGAGATTGTCATGGCAGAGAGATTGTCATGGCAGAGAGATTGTGATGACAGGAGATATTTTTGTGATGACACAGATTGTGTGAGATCGCAGAGTGACAATCTATGTGAACACGTGGAAGGATATCAGTACACACTGGCGCACACACAGACACAGACAAGCAGACGCACTGACATGCAGGCACAGACACACAAACACAGGGAATAGAATTAAGGCATTTGTTTAATTTAATTCATTATATGTTTTTATTTAGTCTAACACAACCACAAAAACACAGACGTATAAACACACTCAGACACCGTCAGACTAACTCACTCACTCACACACACACACACCACACACACACACACACACACACACACACACACACACACACACACACACACACACACAAATACACACAGAGATACACATTCGCGCGCGCGCGCGTGCGCGTGTGCGAACTAGAGGACATCAATGCAAACGTAAGTGATGATCAGTACACAGTTAACACATCTATCTGTCTATTTATCCGTCTGTCTTTCTGTCTGTATATCTATGTATCTATCTGTCTGTCTGTCTGTCTATAATAATAATATTATTATTATTATTAATCATCATCATCATAATAATAATCATAATAATCATCATCATAATAAATGGAATTTATATAGCACTATATCTTGCACAAACAAATCAAAGCGCTTGCATTCAGCCTACTCTAACATATGCAACAAGTTACAATTAATAGTTTTTACAATTTCAAACGTATACACCCACGCGCACGCACACACGCACACACGCGCTCGCGCAGACACACACAGAGTTGTTGTACACTTTGGCAGGGTGATGGGGGTTTCGGCTGTTGAGGGCAAGGACAGAAATTAGATGAAACAAGAGGGGAAAGTCTTAGATTTGAAATAAATGTGTTTTGAGGCTGGATTTAAAAGTGTCATAAGTAGGCTTCTAGCAAAGGGAGAGAGGGAGGTCATTCCAGATCGATGGACCAGAAACAGAGAAAGAGCGACGGCCGACAGTGGATTGGTTGAATCTAGGTATTCGTAAGCACAAGGTATCTGCAGCAGAGCGGAGGGAACGAGGAGTGTACAGGTGAAGACATTCACAGAGGTAGGAAGGTGCTGTTTTGTGGAGACATTTGTAGCAGAGGGTACTGATCTTAAAGTTTACTCTCTGTGGCACTATCTATCTATCTCTCTATCTCTCTCTCTAGCTAGCTAGCTAGCTAGCTATCCACTAGGATGTAAAAAAGCAGATAAGTGCTTATTCCATTATCCTCGATATAAAAGAATAAAATAAATAAATAAAAAATATCTATCCATCCATCTATCTATCCATCTATCTATCTATCTCTATCTGTCTATCCATCTATCTATCTATCTCTATCTGTCTATCCATCTATCTCTCTATCTCTCTCTATGTATATATCTACCTACCTATCTATCTATCTATCTATCTATCTATCACTATCTATCTATCTATCTATCTATCTACCTATCTATTATCTACCTATCTACCTATCTACCTATCTACCTATCTACCTATCTACCTATCTACCTATCTATCTACCTATCTACCTATCTACCTATCTATCTACCTATCTACCTATCTGCCTATCTACCTATCTGCCTATCTACCTATCTACCTATCTACCTATCTACCTATCTATCTACCTATCTATCTACCTATCTACCTAACTACCTATCTATCCACCTATCTACCTATCTGCCTATCTACCTATCTGCCTATCTACCTATCTATCTACCTATCTACCTATCTATCTATCAAAAGTGTCCCCTCCTTTTGTAACCAAGATTTCATGTGATGAGAGAATTATGAAGGAAGAAGGGAGGTTAGGGGGGGGGGGGCGGTTTCTTGGCAGAAAGGGATGGAGGGGGGGGAGGTTGAGGAAGAGGGAAGAGGGTAGGGTGGTAGTGGGAAGGGGTGCCATACCTATTTCATTAGTACCCGCATTAGAGCAACTTAGTGTTTGTCAGAGACACATGGCGGTGATTGATTGCGTTAATACAATCTGTCCCGCAATCTGTCGGCAATCTGTCTGACCAGTCGCAACTACGTGTGATGTGCTAAAAATCCGATGCCTTACATTCTGTCTAGTTTCTGTCTGTCTGTCTGTCTATCTGTCTCCTCTGTCTTTGCGTCTGTCTGAGTCTGTCTGTTTCTGTCTGTGTCAAAGTCAAAGTCAAAGTAAAACTTTTATTTTCAGATGGTACTTTGAATAAGCAGTGCATTTACTTTTTTCATCGAGCCATCTTTCTAAAGGGGGAAAAAGAGAGAAAAAAAAAAGATAATTTTATGCAGACATAGAATGTGTGTCTGTGTGTGTTAGTCTGTGTGTCTGTTTATGTCTGTGTATGTGTCTATCTGTCTGTGTCTGTCTGTCTATCTGTCTCTCTGTCTGTCTCTGAAGGTATAATCTCTCTCTCTCTCTCTCTCTCTCTCTCTCTCTCTCTCTCTCTCTTTCTCTATCTTCTGTTATCTTTGCATTTTTCCCCTTACATTGTGATCCAATGACCACTGGTCATTTATATTACAAATTGAATTGACTGACTGATAGATTGAGTGCTTGACTTGTCTTACTCATTGTTTTATTAGTGAATTGAATATTTAATTGATTATTCGATTGGTTGATCTAATTTTGTTATTTGTCTATAATTATTTGATTGGTTAATTGATTGATTCATTGCTTTGATAGACTGATTTGAGTTATTATATTGTGTTAATCTATCAATTGATTGTTTAATTCATCTACAGATTAATTGATAGATAAATTGATTTGTTGATTACTTGAGTTATTGATTCGTTGATTGATTGATAAATTGATCTGTTGGTAAATTGTGTGACTGCTTCGTTGATTGATTTGTTGATTTCTTCGTTGATTGATTCGTTAATTTGTTGATTGATTTGTTCATTGGCTATGACTTGATTTATTGACAGTGTCATCCGTATGATTCCTCATTTATTTATGAATTGATTGATAGGTTAACGAATTTAGTTTGATCTGATGTAATGGGTTAACTGGTTTGATTTGATTTGATGTTATTTGTTGATGCTATCATCCTTTTGATTCCTAATTAATTGAATAATCGATTGACTACTTGATTTGATTTGATATAATTTGTTGACGCAGCAACGCTTTGAATTCCTAGTATGAGATAGTGATGGTGGTTTGTGTAATTCTATCTGGCGATGAGACATTGTTTATATTCTAGAATTAGATAGTGATGGTGGTTTGTGTAATTCGATCTGGCGATGAGACATTGTTCATTGTCCTAGTATGAGATAGTGATGGTGGTTTGTGTAATTCTATCTGGCGATGAGACATTGTTCATTGTCCGTACGAGGCTGCAGTATATAGCAATGGTATGTTTGTATTTGCATACCAAAGTCACGGTAGATTTCTCTGCGTGGAATTTGGGCTGCTCTCCCTGGGGAGAGCGTTTCACCACAAAAGCAGCGCCACCCATGAATTTTTTCTTTTCCTGTCTGCATGTGAATTTGATTTCCCTATCAGAAAGCCTTTTTTCTACAGAATTTTGTAAGGTGCAACTCTCTTGTTGCTGTGGGATCTTTTACGTGCGTTGCACACTGGACCTCGGTTTATTGTCTCACCCGAGAGACTAGCACCCACACCGCCCCAAACGGCCTAACTGGATAGGGGAATCTTGTGTTTGTGTAATGCTGATGGAAGTCAGCAGCAGTGGACAATAATTGTTCCATCAGAGCTGGTCCACACAGGAGGAGAGGCCACGACAGAGGTGTTACTGACCTCTGCCATAAGATCTGGCAGACAGAAGAGTGGCCAACACCTTAGACACAGTCCCTGATTATCACTGTCCCGAAGAAAGGCATCTTACAACTTACAAAACTACTGTACCATCAGCCTGATCAGCCATCCAAGCAAAGTCATGCTCAGAGTCCTCCTGAACAGACTGAAGCCTCAAGCTGAGGAGATCATCAAAGAAGAGCAGGCAGGTTTCAGAGCAGGACGGAGCACAATAGAGCAAATGTTCAACCTCAGTATACTCTGTGGGAAGTACCTACAACACAAACGAGATGTTTACCACTCTTTTAGACTTTAAGAAGGCGTTTGACAGAATCTGGCATCCAGCTGTGTGGGCAATCATGAGGCTGTCTACCATCAATGCCAACCTGATCAGAACCATGGAAGGCCTCTATAACAAGGCAGCCGGCGCAGTCTACTATGACAGCAACATAGAAGATGGGTTCCGAACCACAACTGGACTACGCCAAGGATGTCTGCTCTTTCCCACCTTCTTCAAAATCTTCTTAGAGAGAATAATTATTAGCCCACTTTAAAACCACAAAGGACCAGTCATCCATCCAGGAAGGACAATTACAAACTTTCATTATTTTTTCCGACGACATCGATGGCCTAGCTGGAGAAGAGCAAGAGCTTGCAATCTTGGAAAATCATCTTGATGAAGCCTCCTCGGCATAAGGAAGACACATCAGCGCAGAGAAAACACAACTGATAACAAATTGTACCAATGGCATTAGGCATTGACGTTGCCATGGACAAAAAAAGAAGTTGAGACTGTCCATAGCTTTAAATATCTGGGAGCTATAGTATCAGACAAAGAATCAAAACCTGAAATTCTCTCCAGGATAACCCAGACCACAGCTGCAATGACCGAACTGAAAGTCGTCTGGAATGACAAGAACATCACCATCAGGTTCAAAATTAGTCTGAAGTGTTCCCAGGTCATGTCCATATTTTGTACACATGTGAAAGAAGGATATAGGCAATGGAGATGAGATGCTTTCACACACACATCCCCCTCCCCACCCCCATCCCACCTCTCTCTCTCTCTCTCTCTCCTCTCTCTCTCTCTCTCTCTCTCTCTCTCTCTAATCTAACAAAATCACCACTCACCACCATTTGACAACACTAAACCAAACCTAAACCACCAACACCTTACACCGACCCCGTATAATGAAGACGCCACCATCAACACAAACAAACTTAGCCACCAATACTAACTACACGCCAGCAGAGATGAACAGAATATCATTACCATGACCATATTAGGAGGATGCCAGAAAGACACAAGACTGGAGAGAGGGGGTGGGGGGAAAGGGAGGGGGGTTGGTACCATCAACCTGATCATCCGGTCAGGCGTGAGATGGTGGCCAAGCATCTTCCTTCGTTAGTTCTGCCTTCCTCCTGGGGATCTGTCAGGGGGATTAATAGGATTAGCTGCCACCGTCTGAGGCCTTTTTAGGGTTACTTTTATTATTTTTTATTTTGCTCTGTTTGGTTTTTTGGTTGTTGTTGAGATGTTATTTGATATGTTGTGTGTGGTTTTAATTATTGGGTTGGTGGGGGTTGGTGGTGTTGGTGGTGTTTGTACGTGTGTCTCCGATTTTACGGCTGTTCACTTCAAAGTTTTGTTAGACGATGAGGACGGGGCAGGGTGATGAGATGAGGGTTTTTAAGTATAGAGATGTTTGTTGGTATTTGTGAGCATCCTCTTCTTGTTCATCCTTTTCTTTTTCTTCTTCGTCTTCTTCTTCTTCTTCTTTGCATTCCTCTTATTCTCCCTCTTCTTCCTCGCTTATTGTTTGCATTCTTCTTCGCATTCTTCCTCGCATTCCTCTTTATCTTAATTCTTCTTCTTTGCAATCTTCTTTTTCTCTTTCTTCTTCTTTCATCATTCTTCTTCTTCTTCTTCTTCTTCTCTTCTTCTTCTTTCTCCCATTTTTCTTGCATTCTTCTTCTTCTCATTCTCCTTCTTTGCATTCTTTTTCTTCGTCATCATCTTCGCATTCTGCTGCTTCCGCTTCTTTGTCTTCTTCCTCATAATCTAATCTTCTTTGCATTCTTCGCATTCTTTTTCTTTGCATTCTTTGCATTCTTCTTTACGTTCTACAAATTGTTATTCTTTGTCTTCAGATTCTTATTCCTCTCTTCCTCCTCCTCTTCTTCCTCCTCCTCTTCCTCCTCCTCCTCCTTCTTCTCCTCCTCCTCTTCCATTTTCTTCTTCTTTACTTTCCCCTTTTGTTTTGATCATAGCAAGAAGCAAAATCAAAAGAATCAATTAACTTTAACGAGAATTGGCTACTATTTAGTTTTTGACAAAATGCTACATATTCCTAAGATGACCCATTTGTTTAGTTGTTCTTCCACTACCTAGACATTTAATTTCACAAAAGCTGTTCAAAGATGTAACAAAGAGTTGCCTGTAATCAATTTTTACACATTTTCCATGCATATACAGGTTTCTTCTTACCAAAGCACTTTACCTTGACAAAGGGAAATTTCTCAGCTCTCGGCCTTTATTCGTGAGGAATACGTGCGCATGCGTGGCGTCTCATCCGGGGGTTTTCTCATGAGCTAATCAATATGTATGCGCATGAAACATTCATCGCTTTCAGCGTGGACAGTGTGGAGAGGAATAAGAGAAATCAATGACGATGGCGGTTAAAGGGTTGAAACTAGACAAACACAAAGCGCATCTCCTTTTCCCTGCGGTAGATGACAATACCTAGAGTCTTTGCTTTTTTTCCACGGCTTACTTGCTGTTTACTTTAACTGCCACTGTAACGTGTGTGTATGTTAGTGTGTGTGTCTGTCTATCTGTCTGTCTGTCTGTCTGTCTCTGTCTCACACACACTCTCTCTCTCTCTCTCTCTCTCTCTCTCTCTCTCATCTCACACATCTCTCTCTCTCTCGCTCTCTCTCTCCCTTCGGATGAGACTATAAACCGAGGCCCCGTGTTCCAATGCATGCAGAACATCTTGCGCACACGTTAAATCCTGTTCCGCTTTTTGTAAGAGTAGACCATTGTGTGCCGGTGGAAACAGATGACAAAATTTACAAAACCGCATACACACGGGGACTGGATGTAAAAAAGCACATGAGTGCTTCTTCCATTATCCTCGATATAAAAGAATAAATAAATAAATAAAATCTCTCTCTCTCTCTCTCTCTCTCTCTCTCTCTTCTCTCTCTCTCTCTCTCTCTCTCTCTCCTCTCTCTCTCTCTCCAGTCGGGTTGTTAAGTTGTATGGTTACAGTAATTATGTACTTTTTATTTTGGTTTACTTGATTTGGGGGGTTTTTTCGTTTTTTAAAAAACACCTTTTTTTGTTTGTTGTTTGGTTGAGAAGGGGGTTTTTGTTGGGGATTTCTGTGTTCTTTTTGCCCAGAGGCTGGTTGTATAGATTGCTTATGTCATAACCCTCTGGAAATAATGGAAATAACATTGATTCATTTCAATTATCTCTCTCTCTCAATCTCTCTCTCTCTCTCTCTCTCCTCTCTCTCTCTCTCTCAAGGCTAATGTACATTATTTAACTCTTTCAGAGCTCAAAATTCCCTCTCTCTCAGCTCTCCTCTCTCTCTCTCTCTCTCTCTCTCTCTCTCTCTCTCTCTCTCTCTCTCTCTCTCTCTCTCTCTCTCTCTCTCTCTCTCTCTCTCTCTCTCTCTTCTCTCTCTCTCTCTCTGATTCTTTTTACCTGTTTGTTGGAATAATTAGCTTACGGGTCAAACTGCCAGTTTCTCTTTTCATCCTTGTGACATTTGTAGCAAAGATGCGTCACACACACACACAACACTAACACACACACACACACACACACACACACAACACTACACAACACACACACACACACACACACACACACACACACACACACACACACAACACGCTTCTAGAAATCATTATCTTTAACTCAACAAACGGCTGTCACATGATTACTTTCTGCGCTGTATTTTCCCGCAAAACGAGCTGTCAGGAGAGCGGGGTGTAGTGTGGGTCTCCAGGAAGAAGCCTCTCCGCTTTCGTGCTGTAGCCCTGGCCGTATTACCTCTTTCCTGCAGCTCTGGCCGTATTGCCACTTTCCTGCAGCTCTGGCCGTATTGCCTCTTTCCTGCAGCTCTGGCCGTATTGCCACTTTCCTGCAGCTTTGGCCGTCACTTTCCTGCAGCTCTGGCCGTATTACCTCTTTCCTCTCTGGCTGTATTGCCTCTTTCCTGCAGCTCTGGCCGTATTACCTCTTTCCTGCAGCTCTGGCCGTATTACCTCTTTCCTGCAGCTCTGGCCGTATTACCTCTTTCCTCTCTGGCTGTATTGCCTCTTTCCTGCAGCTCTGGCCGTATTACCTCTTTCCTGCAGCTCTGGCCGTATTACCTCTTTCCTGCAGCTCTGGCCGTATTACCTCTTTCCTGCAGCTCTGGCCGTATTACCTCTTTCCTGCAGCTCTGGCCGTATTGCCTCTTTCCTGCAGCTCTGGTCGTATTACCTCTTTCCTGCAGCTCTGGCCGTATTAACTCTTTCCTGCAGCTCTGGCCGTATTGCCACTTTCCTGCAGCTCTGGTCGTATTACCTCTTTCCTGCAGCCCTGGCCGTATTGCCACTTTCCTGCAGCTCTGGCCGTATTGCCTCTTTCCTGCAGCTCTAGCCGTATTGTCATTTTCCTGCAGCTCTGGCCGTATTACCTCTTTCCTCCAGCTCTGGCCGTATTGCCACTTTCCTGCAGCTCTGGCCGTATTGCCTCTTTCCTGCAGCTCTGGCCGTATTGCCTCTTTCCTGCAGCTCTGGCCGTATTACCGCTTTCCTCTCTGGCCGTATTACCTCTTTCCTGCAGCTCTGGCCGTATTGCCTCTTTCCTGCAGCTCTGGCCGTATTGCCTCTTTCCTCTCTGGCTGTATTGCCTCTTTCCTGCAGCTCGGGCCGTATTGTCATTTTCCTGCAGCTCTGGCCGTATTGCCACTTTCCTGCAGCTCTGGCCGTATTACCTCTTTCCTGCAGCTCTGGCCGTATTGCCTCTTTCCTGCAGCTCTGGCCGTATTGTCACTTTCTTGCAGCTCTGGCCGTATTGTCACTTTCTTGCAGCTCTGGCCGTATTGTCATTTTCCTGCAGCTCTGGCCGTATTACCTCTTTCCTGCAGCT
>CM054138.1:80098906-80139370 GCA_028751875.1 Rapana venosa | reverse complement strand
ATTTTTTCTTTTATTTTTTTTTTTTTTTTTTTTTTTTTCCCCCTTTTTTTTTTTTTTTTTTTTTTTTTCCCCCTTTTTTTTAAAAAAAAAAAAAAAAAAAAAAAAAAAATTTTTTTTTTTTTTTCCCCCCCCCCCCCTCCCCCCCCCCCCCCCCCCCCCCCCCTTTTCCCCCAAAAAAAAAAAACACAACAAAAACACAATTAAAAAAAAACGCACTTTCCCCCTCACACACGCACACGCACACACAACCACACACAACACCCACACACACCACACACACATTAACAGTAATTTGTGTGTGAGAATATTTCTAATATCATATATTTTTGAATGTAGAATAAAAAATTTTTTTTACCCCAAATTTTTCTGAAACTCCTTAGAAGCATTTCATAACTTTTTGGTTTGATTTTGCAAAAGTCTTGCAAGTCTTAGGACATTTGTTATATTTTTCATTAACTTTTATCATTTTTTGTTTTGTTTCGGTTTTTAATTTTATTTTTTATTTGTTTTTTGCTTTGTGCGTTTTTTTCTGATTAGACTACTTTCCCCCTTCTTATTTTTTTTCAGTAGGGCCCCCACCCCCACCACTCAATACTCATACACCCCTTGTATATATGTGTTGTTTTTTTTTCTTTCTCGTCTAATAACCCACGAGGTGAAAAGAGTAAAATCGAAGACAACATCGAAGACAACAAACCACACACACACCACACACACACACACACACCACCCCACACACACACACACACACACACACACACACACACCTCATAACTACACCAAAACAAAAAACAAAAAAGCGAAAAACCCAAACAAATCAACAACAAAGAACAAAGTAACAACTACAGCAATAACAACAGAGAGGAGAGAGAGAGAGAGAGAGAGAGAGAGGAGGAGAGAGAGAGAGAGAGAGAGAGAGAGAGAGAGAGAGAGAAGCTAAAACTTATAGATCATAAAAGGGAACACCTTCATAATGTAGAATAATACCATAGTTTGTTACACGTGATAATAAGATATTAAAAGGAGATTCACTGAGCTCAAGTACAGTCAACAAGTCCGAAAGAGAGAGAGAGAGAGAGAGAGAGAGAGAGAGAGAGAGAGAGAGAGAGGAGAGAGAAGGAGAGAGAGAGAGAGGGAGAAAGAGGCAAACAGACAGACAGACAGAAAAACACAAACAGACAAACAGACGGGCAGAGAGACAGAAACAGAAAACAGAAATCTTCCACTAAAACTGGACGGAAAAAGAAAACCAACAAACAAATGTAGGAGCCAGCAGTCTTGATTATGCAGTGACTAGACCGTGAACTGACCAGGATCAGCAGTAGACGTGTGGTCAGGTTTCCTGTGGTAACAATCTCCCTCCCAACTAGCCTGCCCTAGATCAAAACTGCTACATTAAATAAAGATAGCCAGCCCTTTCCGTATCGGTAGCTAAACGTGGTGGTGTGATAGTGGAGGTGTTTCTGGTGTGGTGGGTGGTGTGGTGGTGGTGGTGGTGGTGTGGTGGTGGTGTGGTGGTGGTGGTGTGGTGTGGTG
Organism: Rapana venosa; assembly: GCA_028751875.1. NCBI lineage: Eukaryota > Metazoa > Mollusca > Gastropoda > Neogastropoda > Muricidae > Rapana > Rapana venosa. The sequence continues at coordinate 80,137,834 of CM054138.1, read as the reverse complement.
GGGGGATAGTGGTGATAGTGGTGAAGGTGAGGTGAAAAGTGTTGGGGGTGGTGATTAGTGGGGGATGGGTGGTGTGAAAGTGGGTGGGGTGGTGATAGGGTGATAGTGGTGATGGTGGTGGTTGAAAGTGCGGTGGTGGTGTTGTGGTGGGGGTTAGGGGGGTGGTTGGGGGTGGAGGGGAATGGTGGTGAAAGGGGTGTGGGTGTGGTAGTGGAAGGTGGGTGGTGGTGTGTGCGGTGGTGCTGGTGAGGATGGTGTTAGTGGTGTGGTGGTGGTGGTGGTGTAGAGTGGTGGTGGTTTGGTAATGTGTGTGTGCCTGTGTGCATGCGTGTGTGTGTGTGTGTGTATGCAATGTGTAGTGCGCGCGCGCGTAGCGTTGTTGTTCTTCTCTTCTACATTTCTTCGTCTCTTCCCTTTGTGTTGTGGTGTGTGTGTGGTGTGTGTGAGTGTGTGTGTGTGTGTGGGGTGTGTGTGTGTGTGTGTGTGTGTGTGTGTGTGTGTGTGTGTGTGTGTGTGTGTGTGTGTGTGTGGTTGTGTGTGTTTTGTGTGTGTGTGTGTGTGTGTGCGGAGGGAAGGACCGAGTGTTCGGGGGCTCTAGAAGTTGGATACTGTTGTTTTTTTTTATAAACCTTCTCCTGCCATTTCATTTTCTACCCTACCCTACCCTCACCACTACCAACCCCCTTTTCCCCCCATTACTTTTTTCCATATGAAAAGAATGTTATTGATTATCTATTCGGCTTTAACTTATTTCCTGACAATTCTTTTGGGTCCGTTATTTAACCACAGATATGCAAAGGCCAGAAATTCAAAAAGCGGGGATTTTTAAAATCGAAAAATTGACCGATTTTTTCACATTCTAAAAATTAACGTCAAAATAATAAAAGGCTTCTATCTTGTTCCTCCTCCTTTCTCTCATCAGCTAATCCTTCTTTATGGAAGACTTTTTTTGCTAGTTCATCTTCTTTTTTTCCTGTTTCCCTATCCTTTTCGGTTCCCTGTTTCAAAATATATAAAAAACACTGTGCACGTGTGAAAATTTAATCCTTTATTTAAAAGTTAAAGCAAACGCGGAAAGACTAGATCCAAAATGCCGTTTCGTACAACGATTCCTTCTTTTTACATTCTTTTTCTTCTTCATTGCATCTTTTCTCTTCTTGCATTTCTTCTACTTCTTTGCATTCTTCTTCTTCCCCTTATTGCGTTCTTCTCTTCTTGCATTCTTCTTCTGTCTTCTTTCATTCTTCTCTTGGCATTCTCTTCTTCTTTGCAATCATCTTTCGTGCGTTCTTCATCTCTTCTTGCATTCATCATCTTTACATTATTATTATTCATTGCATTTTCCTTCTTTTGCATTCTTCATCTTACGTTCTTCGTCTTCTTTGCTTCTTCTTCTTCTTTATATTGCTTCTTGCTCTTGCATTCTTCTTCTTCTTTTGTATTCTTCTTCTTCTTAGCATTCTTTTTCTCTTTTGCATTCTCTTCTTTGCATTCTTCTTCTTCTGTCTTGCATTTCTTCTTCTTCTTTGCATTCTCTTCTTTGCATTCTTCTTCTTCTTTGTATCTTCTTCTCTGTAGGCATTCTTCTTCGTTCTTTTTGCATTTCTCCTTCTTCTTGAATTCTTCTTCTTTGCATTCTTCTTCTTCTTGCATTCTTCTCCCCGTTGCATTCTTCTTCTTTGCAATTCTTCTTCTTCTTTGCATTTCTTCATCTCCCTTGCATTCTTCTTCTTTGCAATCTTCTCTTCTTTGCATTCTCTCTTCTTTGCATTCCTCTTCGTTCTTTGCATTCTTCTTCTCTTTGTATTCTTCCTCTTCTTTGCATTCTTCTTTCTTTTCTTTGCATCTCTTCTTCTTTGCATTCTCTTTCTTTGCATCTTCTCTTCTTGCATTCTTCTCCCCTTGCATTCTTCTTCTTGCATTCTTCTTCTATCTTTGCATTCTTCTTGCTTCGTCTTTGCATTCTTCACTTTGCATCTTCTTCTTTGCATTCCTTCTTGTATACCTTCTTTGGCATTCTTTTCTTTGCATTCTTTTTCTTTGAATTCTTTTTCTTTTGCGTCCTTCTTCTTATGCATTCTCCTTCTCATTGCATCTTCATCTGTACTTATTATGTATTCTTTGCATTCTTCTTCCTTGCATTCTTTGCATTCTTCTTCTTCTTCTTTGTCGAACGCTCGAAAGGCAACTATGTTGTCTGTCTATATATCGAAAATGCGTTTGTTTGCGGCATGCCGCAAAACGCCCTGACAAGTCCAGGAGCCCAGCGCATCCGACTTCGGTTGGGGTGAAGAATTTTCTATCTTTGGAAGGTTCCTGGAATATTAAAAACAAGGAAAGCAGGAGAATGGACCAAAAGGCAAAAATTAGACAAGAAGGAATTGACAGAAGTAAAAAGAAACTAGGCAGAACCCATAGAGAGTGATAGAAAAGGAAGGAATTTCTTCTCGCCGCAGAAATTTCCAGAGGGTGGTGATGCTATTTATACTGACAGGGGGGGTCCCTGCATCGCTCCCAGAGGGAGGGAGAAAACTGACACCAAACTGGACATGGTGGCGGGTACCAGACTTTTTCCTCGACTCATAACTGGAGTCGCTAGGGCACTGCACTCGATTTCCGTGGCATAGTGGTCTTGAGTATGTTGAACCTGGCGGAGTCCATTTTTCTCCCTGTGTCGAGTGGGCATATCCTGGTATATGTTTTTTCATTCAGGTTCGTCCACGCAGACCCTTCCTGGTTTCTTTCTTCTTTACACGAAGGTGAGTATGGGTTCTATCGTTGAACCGGCAGTCTGTCTGTCTTTCTATCCAGCTGTCTATCTGTCTGTCTATCTTGTCTGTCTGTCTGTCTTTCTGTTTTTCTGTCTGGTCCTGTCTTGCTTTCTGTTCTTTCCTTTTTATCTCTTGTATCTTTCCTCCAACTCCACTCTTTACTTCTAGATATTTTATATACATATGATCTCCTTTCGTTGCCTTTTATTGTACGCCTTCTCTCTATCAAAAACCCATTCCATCATAATAATATATAACAATATATAACAGTGACGAAATTAAATAAACACTATTTTTTTTTTAATCTCTTTGCGAGCTCATCTTAAAGCACGGAACGAAGCAATAGCAATAACAACAACACTATAATAACAACAGCAAAACGAAACTAACTTAGATGAATATATAATCTATTTGCTTGACCTCTAGAGAAAGCCATCTCGTCTTTGGCAGTACATAGCGATACTTATTATTAATTTCATATATTTATTTATTTATCTATCTATCTATGCATGGATGATAATGGCATAAACAATGGTGTGCTTTTAAATGCAGTCCACCCGTGTGTATGCGGTTTTGTAAATTTTGTCAACTGTTCCCACCACATCACAATAGGCCTAATCTTAGTCGAAAAAGTGAAACAGGATTTAACGTGTGCATTAGATGTTTCTGCGTGCGTTCTGCACACCGGGAACCTCGGTTTATAGTCTCAGTCGCGAAGTGACTTTTGGGGGAATGAATCTGCACTGATGTTTTCTCCCAGGGTAAAAAAATCCTCTTTAAGGAGATTCGAACCCGGGTCGTAGTTTCAGATCACAGAACAAAGTCACTAACCCACTGAGCCGATAGCCCCTAATCAACGAAATTGGGAGGCGAAAAATCAAAAGCAACATTAAGGCATCCAAAAGTATAAAGGACAACTTTTCAGGTTAGTATGGAGGGTTGGGGGTGGGGGTGGGGTGATTAGGATGAGCCTATAGGTTAAAACGTTGCACTCGTAATCGAGGCCCAGGTTCCAGCCACCCCCGAGCTCCAGTTCGTGGTTACCCCCAGTGTTAAGTAAGGATCGTTAGACCGTCGTGTTCGACGAGTGACCTCCAGAAACATTCAGAGGAGGCAGCACTTTTTCGGAAAATTGGGCGAAATTTTTGATTATAGTGGGAGATGCTTGCCCCACAGTACATCCCCACTCTCTCGGCCAAGTGGCTAAGGACAGTCAGCATTGTGGAGATGCTCTCCAACAACAAGCTAGCCCCCAGGGCTACAGCACTTAAGGACTTGTGCGAGTCAAGCCTCCTAGTCACAGGAGTCAAGTCGATCACTAAAGACTAAGCTATAAAGTGGAAATACCAGAGTGGAGAAATGCCACTGTCATACAGCCCTCTCATATTGCTGTTGCCCCCAACGCAATGGTTTAATTCAAAACGTGTGATAAAGCCCAGGTGGCATACCCCCCAAGTGAAACATCAGTACTGATTCCACTGCCGAAAGGTCATTGCATCTGACTATACTCCGAGGGCCGTGATAGCTCAGTGTCGGAAGCACTCGCTCTCCCCCAGCCAACGTCAAGCAGCGTCGAGCGTGGTTACCAATTGGATGGGTGACCGTTTGTGCGCCTTAGATTCTGTACAGTCCTCCATTCATCCAGCTGTAAATGGACCTGCCCCTATTTAGGGGCATAGGACGTAAAGCACGAGGTAGAGGAATGGGCGCTGCTGCCCTCAAATGAGGCTGGCCCTAGAGAATGAGGTCTCTGACCCTCAACCCCTACGACCACATAGTCATGGACAACCTTTACCGATACCTTTTATAAACGAGGCTTGACACGATCGTAATTCATAAGCGCCTTACGTCAACACTACGATAAACTCCCTTCTGCCTTTCGGAAAAGTATGCCATGCCTATTTCATGCCATTATGAATAGATGACCCAATACTAAAAACAAACACCTCCTCCCCCCCCCTCCCTCCCCCATAGCACACCTGTTGAGTTTTAGACGATCATCCCCAAAGTCGGAATACCCGATAACTAAATGTGGGGGGGGGGAGGTGGGGGTTGGTGAGGTGAGGTGGTGGTCAGCCTACGCAAAATCTCGTCATAGATGAACCTCGGACTCTAGCCGAGGGACAACAAAAATATGATAAGTATGATATTTATGTATGTAGTATGTAAGAATGGAATGTCTGGTATGTAGTGTATGTATGGATGTATGTCATGTATGTATGTATGAATGTAAGTATGTATTATTTCAGTATTTTGTATGATATGTATGTATGATGTATGAGATGTATTTATGTATGTATGTATGTTATGTATGTATGTATTTATGTATGTTATGTAATGTATGCATGTATGTATGTATGTATGTAGTATTGTGGTTTAAGTATTTATGGTATGTATGTAGTGTATGGGTATTTATGTTTTTAATTCTGTATGTACAGTAAGTAATTGTGATGTATGTATGTTATGTTAGATGATGTATGTATGGTATGTTATGTATGTATGTATTAATGTATGTATGTATGTAAGTATGTATTATTATGGAAATGTATGAATGTATGTATGTATGTATGTACTGTATGTCTGTATGTGTGTATGTGGTATTTATGGGTATAGTATTTATGTATGTTTTGTATGTATGTATGTATTAATTGTATGTATGTTTATATAAGTATTGTATTATTTGTTGTATGTATGTATGTATGTAGTATGTATGGTATGTATTTATGAAATGCATTCATGCATGCATTATGTATGTATGTATTTATTGGTATGAATGAAGTATGTGATGTATGCCTGTATGATGTATGTAAGTAAGTATGTGTGTACGTACGTACTTACGTACGTACGTACTACGTACGTATGATATGGATGTAGTAATAGTATGTATGTATGTTGTATGTATGTTATTGTATGTAGTGTATGTTTGTATGTAATGTATGTATTATGTATGTAATTTATGTATGTATAGTAGTATAAAAATGTAAATTTTATTCTTTGGGGTTTTTTATGGTTATTTATGCATTATGTAACGTATGTATTATGTATGAATGTATGTATGTATTGAATGTATGTATGTATGTATGTATGTATGTATGTTAAGTATGTATGTATGTCATGTATGTATGTATGTAGTAGTACGTATGTACGTATGTATGATATGTATGTATGTATGTATGTATGTATTATGTATGTATGTATGTGTGTGTGTATGTAAATGTATGTATGTGTGTGTGTGTGTGTGTATGTATGTAATGTATGTATGTATGTATGATATGTATGTATTAATGTATGTATGTAGGTATGAAGTTTGTATTAGATGTAGTATGTATGTATATATGTAATGTCTGTAAGTATGTTGTATAAATGTTTATTAAGTAGCATGTATGAACGTACGTATGCATGTATGTATCTATGTATGTATTAAGTTATCTATGTATGTATCTGGGATTTTATATCAATGTGTAGTATGTATGTAGTGTAAGAGTATGTATGTATGTATGTATGTAATGTATGTACGTATGTATGGGTGTAGGTACGTATGTATGTAATGTATGTAATATGGATGTATGTAATGTTATGTATGTATGTTGGATGATGATGGATGGATGGAAGGATGGATGGATGGAAGGAATGGATGGATGGATGGATGGATGATGGATGGAGATGGAGGATGGATGATGGATGGGATGGATGTATTATAAGTTTTATTTATGTAGCATGTATGTACGTACATATGTCTGTATGTATGTAGTATGTATGAATGTATGAATGTATGTATGTATGTATTATGATGTATTTAGTATGTATGGAATGTTTGTCTATGTATGTATTAATGATGTATGTTATTAATGTATGATTGTATGTATGTATGTATGTATGTATGTAGTGTATGAGATCTTATGTATGTATGTATGGAATGGTAGTATGTATGTATGTATGGTATGTAAGTATGAATTGTATGTATGTATGTGTGTGTGTCTGTAGTATGTATGTATGATATGTAGGTATTATGTATGTATGTATGTATGTAAGTATGTAGTATGTATGCATATATGTATGTATGTAGTGTGTATGTATGTTTGTATGAAGTATGTATGTATAGTGAGGTATGTATGTATGTATGATATGTATGTATGTTATGTATGTGATGTATGTATGTATTATGTATGATGTATGTTTGTATGTATGTATGGTATGTATGTATGGATGTATGTAGTATGTATGTATGTATGTTTGTGTGTATGTGTGTAGTAAGTATGTATGTATGTAGGTATGTAGTTATGTTTGTATGTATGAATGTATGTTTGTTTTGTTTGTATGTATGTATGTATGTATGTATGTATGTATGAGAATTATGTGATGGTATGTATGTATTAATGTGCTGTATGTATGTATGTGTGTGTGTGTGTGTGTTTATGTATGTATGTATGTACTGATGTATGTATGTATGTAATGTATGGGTATGTAATGATGTATGTATGTATGTTATGTAAGATGTATGTGAGTGTATGTATGTATGTATGTATTATGTATGTATGTATGTAGTATGTATGTATGTGTGTATGTATGGTATGTATGTGTGTAGGTAATGTAGTATGTTATGTATGTAACGTATGTATGTATGTATGATGTATGTATGTCTATGTATGTATGTATTTTTGTATGTATTTTTGTATGTATGTATGTATTTATGTTATGTATGTAATGGTATGTATGTATGTATGTAGTATGTAGTGTATGTATGTATTTATGGTTATGTTATGTTATGTAATGTAGTATGTATGTATTATGTTATTATGTAGTTGTATGAAAAAAACAAAATGTATGATGTATGTATGTATGTATGTATGATGGTATGTATGTATGAAGGTATGTAATGTAGTAGGGGTTGTAATGTATGTAGTATGATGTATTATGTATGTATGTATGTATGTATGTATGTATGTATTTTATGTATGTAGGTAGGTATGATGTATGGTATGATATGTATGTGTGTATGTATGTATGATGTTTGTTTGTATGTAGTATGTGTGTATGTATGTAGTATGTATGTATGTATGTATTATGTATGTAGTATGTATGTATGGTATATATTGTATGTATCTATGTATGTATGTATGTATGTATGTGTGTGTGGGTGTAAGTATTTATGCTAGTATGTATGATTTATGTATTGTGTGTGTATGGTATGTATGTATGTATGTATTTATGTTTTGCTTGTATTGTTTGTATGGATTGTATGTATGTATGTAGTAAGTATGTATGTATGTATGATATGTTATGTATGTTGTATGTTGTATGTATGTATGTATGGTATGTATGTATGTCTGTATGTAGTATGTATTGTATGTATTGTATTGTATGTATGTATGTTATGTATGTATGTATGTAAATGTAATGTATTATTATGTATGTATGTATGTAATGTAGTAATTTATGTATGTAAGTATGTATGTATGTTGTATGTAGGAATGTATTGTATGTATGTAGGTATGTATGTATGTATGAATGTTATGTATGTATGTAAGGGCATACCTACATGTAGTATGTATGTATGTATGTATGTAGTGGTATGTAATGCTGTATGTATGTATGAATGATGTAGTAGTAATGTAGGTATGTGTTAATGTATGGTAATGATGTTGTACGTATGTAAGTAAGTGTTATGTATGTATGTGTGTGTATATGTATGTATGTATGTATGTATTATTTATGTATGTAAGTATGATGTTTAATGTATGTATGTAAGTATGAATGTATGTATAGTATGTATGTATGTATGTGTGTATGTTATGTATGATGTTTTGAAATGTATGTAAGTATGATGAGTATGAATAGAAGGGTAAAGTAGTTATGTATTTATGTATGTATGTATGTATGTTATCAGAAGTAAGTGTATGCTATGTATGTATGAATGATATGGGTTGTGTATGCATGTATGTAATGTATGTATTATATATTGATATGTATGTATGTATGTATGTATGTATGTATGTATGATGTATATGGAGGGTATGTGTGTGTGTATGTATGTATGTATTATTGTATGTTATGTATGTATCAAGTATGTAGATATGTATGTATTATGTATGTTATGTATGTAAGTATGTATGTATGTTATGTGGAGTGTGTGTGTATGTATGTATGTATGTATGTAATGTATGTCTGAATGTATGCTATGTAGATATGTATGTATGTATGTAATGAAAATGTCTGTATGTATGTAGTATGTATGTATGTCTGTATGTATGGGTGATGGTTAGTATGTATTATGTCTGATGTATTATTATTGTATGTAAGTATGTATGTATGTATGTATGTAGATTGATGTATGTATTATGTATGTATGTATGGTGGTGTAGTATGTATGATTTTGTTTTGTATGTATGTATGTATGTATGTTGATGAATGTATTATGTATGTAAGATGTGATGTATGTAATCTATGTATGTATGTATGAATTGAAGTTTTCATGTCTGTATGAAAGCATGTAAGGTAGTAAGTCGTGATATGTACTGAGTGTGTGTAATGAAAGTAAGTATTTAAGTATATATAAGTAGTGTCTATATTGTTTGTATGTAAGTATTAATGTATGTATGTATGTATGTATGTATGTTGTATGATATGTATGTATGTATGTAAGGTGTTATGTATGTAAGGTAGTGAATTTAGTATGTAAGTCATGGTTATGTCAGTAGGTATGTATGAAGTGTATGTATGTATGTATGTAATGATGGCATACATACATGAAAGGTATGTCTTTAAGTATGTATGTAATTATGTATGTAGGATGTATGTCAGTAAGTATGTGTGTATGTTATGTATGAATGTTTTTATGTATGTATGTATGTGTGTATGTATGTATGTGTGTAGTATGTATGTATTCGTAGTATGTATGTATGTTTGTATGAAATGTATGAAAGAATGTTATGTGTGAGATATGTATGATGTTTGTATGTATGTTATGTAGTTGTATGTAAGAATGTATGTAAGTATGTATGTCTGTATTATGATGTATGTATTATGTATGTAAGTATGTATGGTATCTATTATGTACCTAGTGTATGTATGTATTTCTGGGTGTGTGAATTATGGCATGTATGTATGTATGTATGTATGTAAGTATGATGTATGTGTGTGTTGTATGTATTATGTATTTATTGTATGAATGTATGTATGCAAGTAATGTATGTATGTTAAGTAGTATGTATGATGTATGTAAGTATGTATGTATGTATGTATATGTATTGTATGTATGTTATGTCTATTGTGTGTGTAGTATGTATGATGTATGTCATGTTTTATGCTTGTATGTAAGTATGTTATGTTTGTAGATGTAGTATGTAATGTATGGTATGTGAGTTTGTTGTGTGTATGTATGAAATTGTTGTGTGTATGTATGGTATGTAATGTAGATAGTTAATGATATGTAATGTATTATTGTATGTATGTATGCAGTGGAATGTATTAGTATGTAGGTTATTTATGTAATGTAAGTTATGTATTCTGCATTTATGTATGTCTGTATGTATGTATGTATGTATTATGTTGTATGTATGTAAGTATGTATGAATGTAAGTGAAGTTAGTGTATGTATGTATTGTTTATATGTTTATGTTATGTAGTGTTATTGTTATTGAGTGTAGTATGGAATGTAAGTATGTTATGTATTTATGGTATGTTATCATGAATGTATGTATGAAGGTATGTATGAATGTAGTGTATGTATGTATTATTTAGGTAAATGATTATGTCTGTGTGTCTGTATGTAGTATGTCTTATGTATTTTATGTAATCAGTATGTATGTATGAGTGTGTGTATGATGTATGAATGTAGGTAAGTAATGCATGCATGCATGCATGCAATGCATGTAAGAGATGTAATGTATGTATTTATGTAGTATGTATTGATGACTGTTTTTATGGGTATGTATGTATGTATATAGTATGAATGCTGATGGTAAGTATGTATTATGTATGTATGATGTATGTATTATGTATTATGTACGACCATGTCACCTCAACGTCTTTCAAAGCGGTTGGCGTGTGTGAGGGCAGCCACACGGGATGCCTGGCTGCAGAGAAAATCCTGAAGAACCTGGGTAGTAAACTTGACATGGGCCACAGAACAGCTTTGAGTTTCCACAAGAAGAGCGAAAAAAAACACCACATATATGAAATGCGCTCTCTCTCTCTACACGTCTCCCTCACTTCTCTGTCCATTCTCTCTCAATCACTCTTTCTCTCTTCCTCCTCTCTATCACTCCCCATTATCTCTCCATCTCTCTCATCGTCACATTCTCCCTCCTCTCTGCTCTCTCGTCTCTCTGGCTGCTCGTCTTCTCTCCTCACGGGTCTTCTCTCTCTCTCTATCATCATTCCTCCTCCTCTCGTCTCCTCCCTCACGGATCTCTCTCCTCTCTCTCTCTCTCGTCTCTCATCCTCAATCTCTCTCCGGTCTCTTCTCTCGTCTCTCACACTCTCTCTCTCTCTCTCGTCATCGTCGCTCTCTCCAACTCTCTACTCACATCTCTGCTCTTCTTCTCTCATCCTGATCTCTGTCACGCTCGCCGCGTGCGCTCGCTAGCTCTCGTCTTTTTCTCTCTCTCTCAGTCCTCACTCTCTTTATTCTCTCTCTCAGTCTCTCATCCATAGGTTCCTCTCGCTCTCTCACTCTCTCTCTCTCTCTCTTTCCTTTCTCTCTCCTCTCTCTTCTCTCTCACACACACATCAACTTGCACATGCGCGGGCACACACATGCATGGCGCGGTGCGTTGTGTTGCTTTTTCGATTTTACGTCTGCTCACGATCTAATGATGATTAGACGAACCGACGTACGGTGTTTCAATCCCGTGTGTAAAAAAAAATGAAGTACATATAGTATTGTAATTATCTTCATTTTACATCCTTTTTTTTTTAAACTAGTCCAAAAACAACACTAGAAAAAACAGATTAATTTCTGGGACAAACAGAAAAAGGTCAATACGTAATTATGTTGGTTGTTTTTTAAAGTGCCGTAAAGAACTTGTAGTTGCAGCAGTTTATGGGAAAGAATTCCAGTCATGGTCCTGAAAAAAGCTGAATTTTAGATTTAGATACAATGGTTGACGATGAAGTCAACTTTGACAAATACAGCTGTAAGTCGTTGGGGTCTCCGGAGAGGTGGGTTAAATTTTTTCACAGAGAGAGAGAGAGATAGAGAGAAGAGAGAGAGAGAGAGAGAGAGAGAGAGAGAGAGAGGTAATCAAATCAAATCAAATCAATTCAAATTCTTTATTTGTAGAAAAAAGGAATAAGCACTCGTGTGCTTTTTCCATCCAGTCCCCGCCCTAGAAAACATCATGATACGAGAGAGACAGACAAACTGAGACAAAAGAAACAGACGAAGAAAAGAGACACACCGCGAGGCAAAAGTAAAAGAGAACAGACAGCCAAAAGACAAACACACAGAGACCGAGAACACGAAAACAGAGACAGAGGACACGGAGACAGAAAGAGCAAAGAACTTCCCAGAGAACACAAAAATAAATCCTTTCATATGGAAAAAAATTGGTCAAAAATAAAGAGGGCAACATACAAAAAAAAAGGTGGTGTCAACGCGTGTGTAATGAATGAGAGAGATTAAGGAAGGGTGGGGTTGGGGGGAGTGTTGAGAGGTCAGTAGAATCGAGAAACGGATGGAGGGAGGGTGGAGGGTGGAGTGGAAGTGTGTGACAGAAACCCAACCCAGGGGTGGGGGTGGGGGTTAAAAAAATCACACAAGGGAGGTTGTCCATAACGTCAATTTTCGACAAAGGTGCAGAAGTATTAACCCCGACGAGGTCCTGCGATATAATCCGGATTCCCTAGAAAATGGTGACTCCTGTCTTATTTTTTTGGTGGTGGATGTTGTTGTTGTTGTTTATTTTTTTTTTCCAGGTCGCAGATGTCTTGAAAGATAACTGAGATGTAACTGTGAGGCGCGCTGCATGATATGTGAGGTGTGTGTAGGGGGGGGGGGGGGTTGGGGGAGGGGGTTCTTAGGGGGATGGGTTTTGGGACAGGGGGGGGAGTTTGTGTTGGGGGGTTTGGGTGGTGTGTGTTTGTGTGTGTGTGCACGGCGCACGCTTGCTCTGTTATGATGTATGTGTGGTGGTGTCTGTTGTGTGCACACGCTCGCTTGCTCTTTGTGTGCGTGTGATGTGTTTGTATTGCGCATGTTTGGTGTATTTTTAACATGTGTGTGTCTGTGTGTGCGACTGTGTATTATGGTGTGTGTGTGTTGTAGCGAACTTCAACATATGTTACATCACTTCCTAACTTTACAAAACATCTCATAGTAATGGAAACTGTCCATCAAGCATGTTTTCAACAATCAGAAATCTCCTCGACCTGCCAACAACGACCCGAACTGGTCATGTTACCTACAGTCACTGATCTTCACTGAGTTTCCCCACCTATATGGTGCCTGATTTTCTTTCCTCACGGATAGATTTTCGCAGCTATTCCGACATAATCGACCCTCAAACCCCCTGCCGATCTTTGCTCAGCACCTTGCTATGACGTTTCTGATTCTTGCCCCGACCCAAGTTTAAAATCTTATCTCTTCGAATCGCATGCCGTCTGTATCAATAACTCATGGGTTTCTAGACATTCCGTTCAACTTTTAGCTTTGCACTGAGGGGGGTTTCCTAAAGGTTGCGGTTCTATAGTCCTATTCTTTATAATTCTGAGTATCCAGCCTATGTCAAAACATTATTTTGAATCATTGTAATCCATCTCAGTGAAAAAGCACATAATTCATTCGCACAGGTACGTCACACTAACATGTGTACTGGCAAGACTGTCCATGGAACAGAACAAGGAGGAGACGAAGAGCAGACAGAGAAAACATGGGAATACAACATCAGAGAGTTGGACTGCCTTGAGTGGAATGATTTGCTACCAGAAAGCAGAAGGACCGCGCGGGGAGTGGAGGAAGTTGGTTTCCAAAATCTTCAGTGTGCCTCCAGTTTTCCATGTACTACGGATAGTGAAGGTGAAGAGGATGTCCATAACTGTTTTTTCTGATGGCTACGTGCTTCCCATTGTCAGCTAGGAAGAAAGTACATCATTTAGAACTAACACTATGATTGCTTGTTTTCATATCTTTAAGAAATCTAATATCTGTTGCATTTTTTTTAAACAGCGTACATAGCTATCATTTTACTTGTAGACACTTTTTTCTTGTTTTTTTTATGTGTCCCGTTTTACAAGGGCGGTTCGTAGAACAGGATTAGCTTTCATTCATTTATTCATTCGTTCACTCTCTTCACTCCTCATCCCCACCCATATTCCCTCTGCACTCTCTCTCCGTCTCCTCATCTCTCGGCTCTCTCCATCACTCCGTTCATCTTCACTCTCTCTCTCTCTCTCCTCTCCCTCTCTCTTCTCTCTCTCCTCTCTCTCTCTCTGTCTTTCTCTCTCTCTCTCTCTCCTCATCGATCTATCTCTCTCTCTCTCTCATCGGTGTTTTGTCTCCTCTTGTTTTCTCCTTTAAAACCCTACTGAACCGTTAAGGCACCACATCCTAACTTCAACCCAATGCAACCTTTCTGAAATCAAAACCCTACGGGTCCGCATCACTTTTCCGAGTTAGTTGTAGGAAATGGCAACGCTGGAATGAAAATGTGTTCAAATCGAGTAGAACGATTTTGCTAGCAGAAAGCACAGGACCCCGGGATGGAAGGAAGCTGGTTGCAAAATCTTCATTGGTGCCCCCACGGTTCATGGACTACGGAAAGGTGAAGAAGGTTAAGGTGAAGAATGCACGCTAGGTTTTATTCTATCCTTCAACACCACCTAACCAATACCAATTCACTTAGAATGGGTGGAGTTTTCTAACGCAAACGCACAAAGCCGTTATGCAAGGCATCCGCGCAGGGAACCTCGCTTTATAGCCCCCTCATGGCAAGAGCCTTTTCAGAGAGGATGGAGCCACACAGAACAAACAGAGAGGTGCAGCACAACACTGCAAATTGAGCTCCTGTTTCCAACACACGTACCGTAACTTGTCCTCAAAAAAATGTCAAGACCCAACCTTTTCTTCATGGTACAGAAAGCCCATTAATGGTGGATAGGCGGGGGGAGTGCAAGTCTATAGCACAATAGCCTATGTGCGATTTGCTAAGTGTCTGCTAACAGCATTCCTTAGGCTGATATGGGTTAGCGTGTAAGGCGTAGACCCACGCGAAATAAGTTGGGAAACTGAAATCCGATCAGTAAAGCTGCTCAAGTGTTTTACCTCTGCACTGCCTAAGAATGGTGTGGTTGGTGGCCCAGCGGTAACGAATTTAAGTCTAGTAAGTGGGTTAGTTGTATGGGTTTATCCGTCTACTGCACCATAGGGAAGTAGTACAGGCAGAGCAAGACTTAGGACAGCGTGGCACAGCAGAGTGTTTATTAGCATAGCTTTACCATAGAAATAGTTTGCACAAATCATTCTATATCATACCATGCCATACCATGCCATATACCATACCATTACAATACCATGCCATACATGCATGACCATCCATACCATACCATAACATGCCTACCATCCATAACATGCCATAAGGCCATGCCATGCCATGCCCATGCCATGCCACGCCCATGCCATACCCTGCCATAGACAGCCATCACCAATGCCAGACATAAACCATAACATTCCATGCCATGAGAATGTGCCATAACATGCAATAAATACCAGGCCATGGCCCATGCCATGCATAACTACCGATGACCATAACCATGCCAAAGATATAGAAGAAAATAAAAAAAAAAATATGATATAGAAAAAAAAATGCCATATATATTTATATAATAATGAATGTACAATATATATATATGTATAAAAAAATAAAGTAGATATAATTATAAAGATATCAAGTAACAATCACCCGCTCACTCACGTTACTGAGAGAGAGAGAGAGAGAGAGAGAGAAGAGAGAGAGAGGAGAGAGAGAGAGAGAAGAGAGAGAGAGAGAGAGAGAGAATCTAAACTTTATAGATCATAAATTGGAACACTTCATATGTAGAATAATACCAATAGTTTTGTTACAACGTGATAATAAGTATATTAAAAAAGGAGATTCACTGAGCTTTCAAGTACAGTCAACAAGTCCGAACGAGAGAGAGAGAGAGAGAGAGTAGAGAGAGAGAGAGAGAGAGAGAGAGGAGAGAGTAAGAGAGAGAGAGATAGAGGGAGAAAGAGGCAACAGACAGACCGAACATATAAACACAAAGAAAGACAAACAGACAGGCTGAGAGACAGAAACAGAAAACAGAAATCTTCCACTAAAACTGGACGGAAAAAGAAAACCAACAAACAAATGTAGGAGCCAGCAGTCTTGATTATGCAGTGACTAGACCGTGAACTGACCAGGATCAGCAGTAGACGTGTGGTCAGGTTTCCTGTGGTAACAATCTCCCTCCCAACTAGCCTGCCCTAGATCAAAACTGCTACATTAAATAAAGATAGCCAGCCCTTTCCGTATCGGTAGCTAAACGTGGTGGTGTGATAGTGGAGGTGTTTCTGGTGTGGTGGGTGGTGTGGTGGTGGTGGTGGTGGTGTGGTGGTGGTGTGGTGGTGGTGGTGTGGTGTGGTGGGGGGATAGTGGTGATAGTGGTGAAGGTGAGGTGAAAAGTGTTGGGGGTGGTGATTAGTGGGGGATGGGTGGTGTGAAAGTGGGTGGGGTGGTGATAGGGTGATAGTGGTGATGGTGGTGGTTGAAAGTGCGGTGGTGGTGTTGTGGTGGGGGTTAGGGGGGTGGTTGGGGGTGGAGGGGAATGGTGGTGAAAGGGGTGTGGGTGTGGTAGTGGAAGGTGGGTGGTGGTGTGTGCGGTGGTGCTGGTGAGGATGGTGTTAGTGGTGTGGTGGTGGTGGTGGTGTAGAGTGGTGGTGGTTTGGTAATGTGTGTGTGCCTGTGTGCATGCGTGTGTGTGTGTGTGTGTATGCAATGTGTAGTGCGCGCGCGCGTAGCGTTGTTGTTCTTCTCTTCTACATTTCTTCGTCTCTTCCCTTTGTGTTGTGGTGTGTGTGTGGTGTGTGTGAGTGTGTGTGTGTGTGTGGGGTGTGTGTGTGTGTGTGTGTGTGTGTGTGTGTGTGTGTGTGTGTGTGTGTGTGTGTGTGTGTGTGGTTGTGTGTGTTTTGTGTGTGTGTGTGTGTGTGTGCGGAGGGAAGGACCGAGTGTTCGGGGGCTCTAGAAGTTGGATACTGTTGTTTTTTTTTATAAACCTTCTCCTGCCATTTCATTTTCTACCTACCCTACCCTCACCACTACCAACCCCCTTTTCCCCCCATTACTTTTTTCCATATGAAAAGAATGTTATTGATTATCTATTCGGCTTTAACTTATTTCCTGACAATTCTTTTGGGTCCGTTATTTAACCACAGATATGCAAAGGCCAGAAATTCAAAAAGCGGGGATTTTTAAAATCGAAAAATTGACCGATTTTTTCACATTCTAAAAATTAACGTCAAAATAATAAAAGGCTTCTATCTTGTTCCTCCTCCTTTCTCTCATCAGCTAATCCTTCTTTATGGAAGACTTTTTTTGCTAGTTCATCTTCTTTTTTTCCTGTTTCCCTATCCTTTTCGGTTCCCTGTTTCAAAATATATAAAAAACACTGTGCACGTGTGAAAATTTAATCCTTTATTTAAAAGTTAAAGCAAACGCGGAAAGACTAGATCCAAAATGCCGTTTCGTACAACGATTCCTTCTTTTTACATTCTTTTTCTTCTTCATTGCATCTTTTCTCTTCTTGCATTTCTTCTACTTCTTTGCATTCTTCTTCTTCCCCTTATTGCGTTCTTCTCTTCTTGCATTCTTCTTCTGTCTTCTTTCATTCTTCTCTTGGCATTCTCTTCTTCTTTGCAATCATCTTTCGTGCGTTCTTCATCTCTTCTTGCATTCATCATCTTTACATTATTATTATTCATTGCATTTTCCTTCTTTTGCATTCTTCATCTTACGTTCTTCGTCTTCTTTGCTTCTTCTTCTTCTTTATATTGCTTCTTGCTCTTGCATTCTTCTTCTTCTTTTGTATTCTTCTTCTTCTTAGCATTCTTTTTCTCTTTTGCATTCTCTTCTTTGCATTCTTCTTCTTCTGTCTTGCATTTCTTCTTCTTCTTTGCATTCTCTTCTTTGCATTCTTCTTCTTCTTTGTATCTTCTTCTCTGTAGGCATTCTTCTTCGTTCTTTTTGCATTTCTCCTTCTTCTTGAATTCTTCTTCTTTGCATTCTTCTTCTTCTTGCATTCTTCTCCCCGTTGCATTCTTCTTCTTTGCAATTCTTCTTCTTCTTTGCATTTCTTCATCTCCCTTGCATTCTTCTTCTTTGCAATCTTCTCTTCTTTGCATTCTCTCTTCTTTGCATTCCTCTTCGTTCTTTGCATTCTTCTTCTCTTTGTATTCTTCCTCTTCTTTGCATTCTTCTTTCTTTTCTTTGCATCTCTTCTTCTTTGCATTCTCTTTCTTTGCATCTTCTCTTCTTGCATTCTTCTCCCCTTGCATTCTTCTTCTTGCATTCTTCTTCTATCTTTGCATTCTTCTTGCTTCGTCTTTGCATTCTTCACTTTGCATCTTCTTCTTTGCATTCCTTCTTGTATACCTTCTTTGGCATTCTTTTCTTTGCATTCTTTTTCTTTGAATTCTTTTTCTTTTGCGTCCTTCTTCTTATGCATTCTCCTTCTCATTGCATCTTCATCTGTACTTATTATGTATTCTTTGCATTCTTCTTCCTTGCATTCTTTGCATTCTTCTTCTTCTTCTTTGTCGAACGCTCGAAAGGCAACTATGTTGTCTGTCTATATATCGAAAATGCGTTTGTTTGCGGCATGCCGCAAAACGCCCTGACAAGTCCAGGAGCCCAGCGCATCCGACTTCGGTTGGGGTGAAGAATTTTCTATCTTTGGAAGGTTCCTGGAATATTAAAAACAAGGAAAGCAGGAGAATGGACCAAAAGGCAAAAATTAGACAAGAAGGAATTGACAGAAGTAAAAAGAAACTAGGCAGAACCCATAGAGAGTGATAGAAAAGGAAGGAATTTCTTCTCGCCGCAGAAATTTCCAGAGGGTGGTGATGCTATTTATACTGACAGGGGGGGTCCCTGCATCGCTCCCAGAGGGAGGGAGAAAACTGACACCAAACTGGACATGGTGGCGGGTACCAGACTTTTTCCTCGACTCATAACTGGAGTCGCTAGGGCACTGCACTCGATTTCCGTGGCATAGTGGTCTTGAGTATGTTGAACCTGGCGGAGTCCATTTTTCTCCCTGTGTCGAGTGGGCATATCCTGGTATATGTTTTTTCATTCAGGTTCGTCCACGCAGACCCTTCCTGGTTTCTTTCTTCTTTACACGAAGGTGAGTATGGGTTCTATCGTTGAACCGGCAGTCTGTCTGTCTTTCTATCCAGCTGTCTATCTGTCTGTCTATCTTGTCTGTCTGTCTGTCTTTCTGTTTTTCTGTCTGGTCCTGTCTTGCTTTCTGTTCTTTCCTTTTTATCTCTTGTATCTTTCCCTCCCAACTCCTCTCTTTACTTCTAGATATTTTATATACATATGATCTCCTTTCGTTGCCTTTTATTGTACGCCTTCTCTCTATCAAAAACCCATTCCATCATAATAATATATAACATTATATAACAGTGACGAAATTAAATAAACACTATTTTTTTTTTAATCTCTTTGCGAGCTCATCTTAAAGCACGGAACGAAGCAATAGCAATAACAACAACACTATAATAACAACAGCAAAACGAAACTAACTTAGATGAATATATAATCTATTTGCTTGACCTCTAGAGAAAGCCATCTCGTCTTTGGCAGTACATAGCGATACTTATTATTAATTTCATATATTTATTTATTTATCTATCTATCTATGCATGGATGATAATGGCATAAACAATGGTGTGCTTTTAAATGCAGTCCACCCGTGTGTATGCGGTTTTGTAAATTTTGTCAACTGTTCCCACCACATCACAATAGGCCTAATCTTAGTCGAAAAAGTGAAACAGGATTTAACGTGTGCATTAGATGTTTCTGCGTGCGTTCTGCACACCGGGAACCTCGGTTTATAGTCTCAGTCGCGAAGTGACTTTTGGGGGAATGAATCTGCACTGATGTTTTCTCCCAGGGTAAAAAAATCCTCTTTAAGGAGATTCGAACCCGGGTCGTAGTTTCAGATCACAGAACAAAGTCACTAACCCACTGAGCCGATAGCCCCTAATCAACGAAATTGGGAGGCGAAAAATCAAAAGCAACATTAAGGCATCCAAAAGTATAAAGGACAACTTTTCAGGTTAGTATGGAGGGTTGGGGGTGGGGGTGGGGTGATTAGGATGAGCCTATAGGTTAAAACGTTGCACTCGTAATCGAGGCCCAGGTTCCAGCCACCCCCGAGCTCCAGTTCGTGGTTACCCCCAGTGTTAAGTAAGGATCGTTAGACCGTCGTGTTCGACGAGTGACCTCCAGAAACATTCAGAGGAGGCAGCACTTTTTCGGAAAATTGGGCGAAATTTTTGATTATAGTGGGAGATGCTTGCCCCACAGTACATCCCCACTCTCTCGGCCAAGTGGCTAAGGACAGTCAGCATTGTGGAGATGCTCTCCAACAACAAGCTAGCCCCCAGGGCTACAGCACTTAAGGACTTGTGCGAGTCAAGCCTCCTAGTCACAGGAGTCAAGTCGATCACTAAAGACTAAGCTATAAAGTGGAAATACCAGAGTGGAGAAATGCCACTGTCATACAGCCCTCTCATATTGCTGTTGCCCCCAACGCAATGGTTTAATTCAAAACGTGTGATAAAGCCCAGGTGGCATACCCCCCAAGTGAAACATCAGTACTGATTCCACTGCCGAAAGGTCATTGCATCTGACTATACTCCGAGGGCCGTGATAGCTCAGTGTCGGAAGCACACGCTCTCCCCCAGCCAACGTCAAGCAGCGACGAGCGTGGTTACCAATTGGATGGTGACCGTTTGTGCGCCTTAGATTCTGTACAGTCCTCCATTCATCCAGCTGTAAATGGACCTGCCCCTATTTAGGGGCATAGGACGTAAAGCACGAGGTAGAGGAATGGGCGCTGCTGCCCTCAAATGAGGCTGGCCCTAGAGAATGAGGTCTCTGACCCTCAACCCCTACGACCACATAGTCATGGACAACCTTTACCGATACCTTTTATAAACGAGGCTTGACACGATCGTAATTCATAAGCGCCTTACGTCAACACTACGATAAACTCCCTTCTGCCTTTCGGAAAAGTATGCCATGCCTATTTCATGCCATTATGAATAGATGACCCAATACTAAAAACAAACACCTCCTCCCCCCCCCTCCCTCCCCCATAGCACACCTGTTGAGTTTTAGACGATCATCCCCAAAGTCGGAATACCCGATAACTAAATGTGGGGGGGGGGAGGTGGGGGTTGGTGAGGTGAGGTGGTGGTCAGCCTACGCAAAATCTCGTCATAGATGAACCTCGGACTCTAGCCGAGGGACAACAAAAATATGATAAGTATGATATTTATGTATGTAGTATGTAAGAATGGAATGTCTGGTATGTAGTGTATGTATGGATGTATGTCATGTATGTATGTATGAATGTAAGTATGTATTATTTCAGTATTTTGTATGATATGTATGTATGATGTATGAGATGTATTTATGTATGTATGTATGTTATGTATGTATGTATTTATGTATGTTATGTAATGTATGCATGTATGTATGTATGTATGTAGTATTGTGGTTTAAGTATTTATGGTATGTATGTAGTGTATGGGTATTTATGTTTTTAATTCTGTATGTACAGTAAGTAATTGTGATGTATGTATGTTATGTTAGATGATGTATGTATGGTATGTTATGTATGTATGTATTAATGTATGTATGTATGTAAGTATGTATTATTATGGAAATGTATGAATGTATGTATGTATGTATGTACTGTATGTCTGTATGTGTGTATGTGGTATTTATGGGTATAGTATTTATGTATGTTTTGTATGTATGTATGTATTAATTGTATGTATGTTTATATAAGTATTGTATTATTTGTTGTATGTATGTATGTATGTAGTATGTATGGTATGTATTTATGAAATGCATTCATGCATGCATTATGTATGTATGTATTTATTGGTATGAATGAAGTATGTGATGTATGCCTGTATGATGTATGTAAGTAAGTATGTGTGTACGTACGTACTTACGTACGTACGTACTACGTACGTATGATATGGATGTAGTAATAGTATGTATGTATGTTGTATGTATGTTATTGTATGTAGTGTATGTTTGTATGTAATGTATGTATTATGTATGTAATTTATGTATGTATAGTAGTATAAAAATGTAAATTTTATTCTTTGGGGTTTTTTATGGTTATTTATGCATTATGTAACGTATGTATTATGTATGAATGTATGTATGTATTGAATGTATGTATGTATGTATGTATGTATGTATGTTAAGTATGTATGTATGTCATGTATGTATGTATGTAGTAGTACGTATGTACGTATGTATGATATGTATGTATGTATGTATGTATGTATTATGTATGTATGTATGTGTGTGTGTATGTAAATGTATGTATGTGTGTGTGTGTGTGTGTATGTATGTAATGTATGTATGTATGTATGATATGTATGTATTAATGTATGTATGTAGGTATGAAGTTTGTATTAGATGTAGTATGTATGTATATATGTAATGTCTGTAAGTATGTTGTATAAATGTTTATTAAGTAGCATGTATGAACGTACGTATGCATGTATGTATCTATGTATGTATTAAGTTATCTATGTATGTATCTGGGATTTTATATCAATGTGTAGTATGTATGTAGTGTAAGAGTATGTATGTATGTATGTATGTAATGTATGTACGTATGTATGGGTGTAGGTACGTATGTATGTAATGTATGTAATATGGATGTATGTAATGTTATGTATGTATGTTGGATGATGATGGATGGATGGAAGGATGGATGGATGGAAGGAATGGATGGATGGATGGATGGATGATGGATGGAGATGGAGGATGGATGATGGATGGGATGGATGTATTATAAGTTTTATTTATGTAGCATGTATGTACGTACATATGTCTGTATGTATGTAGTATGTATGAATGTATGAATGTATGTATGTATGTATTATGATGTATTTAGTATGTATGGAATGTTTGTCTATGTATGTATTAATGATGTATGTTATTAATGTATGATTGTATGTATGTATGTATGTATGTATGTAGTGTATGAGATCTTATGTATGTATGTATGGAATGGTAGTATGTATGTATGTATGGTATGTAAGTATGAATTGTATGTATGTATGTGTGTGTGTCTGTAGTATGTATGTATGATATGTAGGTATTATGTATGTATGTATGTATGTAAGTATGTAGTATGTATGCATATATGTATGTATGTAGTGTGTATGTATGTTTGTATGAAGTATGTATGTATAGTGAGGTATGTATGTATGTATGATATGTATGTATGTTATGTATGTGATGTATGTATGTATTATGTATGATGTATGTTTGTATGTATGTATGGTATGTATGTATGGATGTATGTAGTATGTATGTATGTATGTTTGTGTGTATGTGTGTAGTAAGTATGTATGTATGTAGGTATGTAGTTATGTTTGTATGTATGAATGTATGTTTGTTTTGTTTGTATGTATGTATGTATGTATGTATGTATGTATGAGAATTATGTGATGGTATGTATGTATTAATGTGCTGTATGTATGTATGTGTGTGTGTGTGTGTGTTTATGTATGTATGTATGTACTGATGTATGTATGTATGTAATGTATGGGTATGTAATGATGTATGTATGTATGTTATGTAAGATGTATGTGAGTGTATGTATGTATGTATGTATTATGTATGTATGTATGTAGTATGTATGTATGTGTGTATGTATGGTATGTATGTGTGTAGGTAATGTAGTATGTTATGTATGTAACGTATGTATGTATGTATGATGTATGTATGTCTATGTATGTATGTATTTTTGTATGTATTTTTGTATGTATGTATGTATTTATGTTATGTATGTAATGGTATGTATGTATGTATGTAGTATGTAGTGTATGTATGTATTTATGGTTATGTTATGTTATGTAATGTAGTATGTATGTATTATGTTATTATGTAGTTGTATGAAAAAAACAAAATGTATGATGTATGTATGTATGTATGTATGATGGTATGTATGTATGAAGGTATGTAATGTAGTAGGGGTTGTAATGTATGTAGTATGATGTATTATGTATGTATGTATGTATGTATGTATGTATGTATTTTATGTATGTAGGTAGGTATGATGTATGGTATGATATGTATGTGTGTATGTATGTATGATGTTTGTTTGTATGTAGTATGTGTGTATGTATGTAGTATGTATGTATGTATGTATTATGTATGTAGTATGTATGTATGGTATATATTGTATGTATCTATGTATGTATGTATGTATGTATGTGTGTGTGGGTGTAAGTATTTATGCTAGTATGTATGATTTATGTATTGTGTGTGTATGGTATGTATGTATGTATGTATTTATGTTTTGCTTGTATTGTTTGTATGGATTGTATGTATGTATGTAGTAAGTATGTATGTATGTATGATATGTTATGTATGTTGTATGTTGTATGTATGTATGTATGGTATGTATGTATGTCTGTATGTAGTATGTATTGTATGTATTGTATTGTATGTATGTATGTTATGTATGTATGTATGTAAATGTAATGTATTATTATGTATGTATGTATGTAATGTAGTAATTTATGTATGTAAGTATGTATGTATGTTGTATGTAGGAATGTATTGTATGTATGTAGGTATGTATGTATGTATGAATGTTATGTATGTATGTAAGGGCATACCTACATGTAGTATGTATGTATGTATGTATGTAGTGGTATGTAATGCTGTATGTATGTATGAATGATGTAGTAGTAATGTAGGTATGTGTTAATGTATGGTAATGATGTTGTACGTATGTAAGTAAGTGTTATGTATGTATGTGTGTGTATATGTATGTATGTATGTATGTATTATTTATGTATGTAAGTATGATGTTTAATGTATGTATGTAAGTATGAATGTATGTATAGTATGTATGTATGTATGTGTGTATGTTATGTATGATGTTTTGAAATGTATGTAAGTATGATGAGTATGAATAGAAGGGTAAAGTAGTTATGTATTTATGTATGTATGTATGTATGTTATCAGAAGTAAGTGTATGCTATGTATGTATGAATGATATGGGTTGTGTATGCATGTATGTAATGTATGTATTATATATTGATATGTATGTATGTATGTATGTATGTATGTATGTATGATGTATATGGAGGGTATGTGTGTGTGTATGTATGTATGTATTATTGTATGTTATGTATGTATCAAGTATGTAGATATGTATGTATTATGTATGTTATGTATGTAAGTATGTATGTATGTTATGTGGAGTGTGTGTGTATGTATGTATGTATGTATGTAATGTATGTCTGAATGTATGCTATGTAGATATGTATGTATGTATGTAATGAAAATGTCTGTATGTATGTAGTATGTATGTATGTCTGTATGTATGGGTGATGGTTAGTATGTATTATGTCTGATGTATTATTATTGTATGTAAGTATGTATGTATGTATGTATGTAGATTGATGTATGTATTATGTATGTATGTATGGTGGTGTAGTATGTATGATTTTGTTTTGTATGTATGTATGTATGTATGTTGATGAATGTATTATGTATGTAAGATGTGATGTATGTAATCTATGTATGTATGTATGAATTGAAGTTTTCATGTCTGTATGAAAGCATGTAAGGTAGTAAGTCGTGATATGTACTGAGTGTGTGTAATGAAAGTAAGTATTTAAGTATATATAAGTAGTGTCTATATTGTTTGTATGTAAGTATTAATGTATGTATGTATGTATGTATGTATGTTGTATGATATGTATGTATGTATGTAAGGTGTTATGTATGTAAGGTAGTGAATTTAGTATGTAAGTCATGGTTATGTCAGTAGGTATGTATGAAGTGTATGTATGTATGTATGTAATGATGGCATACATACATGAAAGGTATGTCTTTAAGTATGTATGTAATTATGTATGTAGGATGTATGTCAGTAAGTATGTGTGTATGTTATGTATGAATGTTTTTATGTATGTATGTATGTGTGTATGTATGTATGTGTGTAGTATGTATGTATTCGTAGTATGTATGTATGTTTGTATGAAATGTATGAAAGAATGTTATGTGTGAGATATGTATGATGTTTGTATGTATGTTATGTAGTTGTATGTAAGAATGTATGTAAGTATGTATGTCTGTATTATGATGTATGTATTATGTATGTAAGTATGTATGGTATCTATTATGTACCTAGTGTATGTATGTATTTCTGGGTGTGTGAATTATGGCATGTATGTATGTATGTATGTATGTAAGTATGATGTATGTGTGTGTTGTATGTATTATGTATTTATTGTATGAATGTATGTATGCAAGTAATGTATGTATGTTAAGTAGTATGTATGATGTATGTAAGTATGTATGTATGTATGTATATGTATTGTATGTATGTTATGTCTATTGTGTGTGTAGTATGTATGATGTATGTCATGTTTTATGCTTGTATGTAAGTATGTTATGTTTGTAGATGTAGTATGTAATGTATGGTATGTGAGTTTGTTGTGTGTATGTATGAAATTGTTGTGTGTATGTATGGTATGTAATGTAGATAGTTAATGATATGTAATGTATTATTGTATGTATGTATGCAGTGGAATGTATTAGTATGTAGGTTATTTATGTAATGTAAGTTATGTATTCTGCATTTATGTATGTCTGTATGTATGTATGTATGTATTATGTTGTATGTATGTAAGTATGTATGAATGTAAGTGAAGTTAGTGTATGTATGTATTGTTTATATGTTTATGTTATGTAGTGTTATTGTTATTGAGTGTAGTATGGAATGTAAGTATGTTATGTATTTATGGTATGTTATCATGAATGTATGTATGAAGGTATGTATGAATGTAGTGTATGTATGTATTATTTAGGTAAATGATTATGTCTGTGTGTCTGTATGTAGTATGTCTTATGTATTTTATGTAATCAGTATGTATGTATGAGTGTGTGTATGATGTATGAATGTAGGTAAGTAATGCATGCATGCATGCATGCAATGCATGTAAGAGATGTAATGTATGTATTTATGTAGTATGTATTGATGACTGTTTTTATGGGTATGTATGTATGTATATAGTATGAATGCTGATGGTAAGTATGTATTATGTATGTATGATGTATGTATTATGTATTATGTACGACCATGTCACCTCAACGTCTTTCAAAGCGGTTGGCGTGTGTGAGGGCAGCCACACGGGATGCCTGGCTGCAGAGAAAATCCTGAAGAACCTGGGTAGTAAACTTGACATGGGCCACAGAACAGCTTTGAGTTTCCACAAGAAGAGCGAAAAAAAACACCACATATATGAAATGCGCTCTCTCTCTCTACACGTCTCCCTCACTTCTCTGTCCATTCTCTCTCAATCACTCTTTCTCTCTTCCTCCTCTCTATCACTCCCCATTATCTCTCCATCTCTCTCATCGTCACATTCTCCCTCCTCTCTGCTCTCTCGTCTCTCTGGCTGCTCGTCTTCTCTCCTCACGGGTCTTCTCTCTCTCTCTATCATCATTCCTCCTCCTCTCGTCTCCTCCCTCACGGATCTCTCTCCTCTCTCTCTCTCTCGTCTCTCATCCTCAATCTCTCTCCGGTCTCTTCTCTCGTCTCTCACACTCTCTCTCTCTCTCTCGTCATCGTCGCTCTCTCCAACTCTCTACTCACATCTCTGCTCTTCTTCTCTCATCCTGATCTCTGTCACGCTCGCCGCGTGCGCTCGCTAGCTCTCGTCTTTTTCTCTCTCTCTCAGTCCTCACTCTCTTTATTCTCTCTCTCAGTCTCTCATCCATAGGTTCCTCTCGCTCTCTCACTCTCTCTCTCTCTCTCTTTCCTTTCTCTCTCCTCTCTCTTCTCTCTCACACACACATCAACTTGCACATGCGCGGGCACACACATGCATGGCGCGGTGCGTTGTGTTGCTTTTTCGATTTTACGTCTGCTCACGATCTAATGATGATTAGACGAACCGACGTACGGTGTTTCAATCCCGTGTGTAAAAAAAAATGAAGTACATATAGTATTGTAATTATCTTCATTTTACATCCTTTTTTTTTTAAACTAGTCCAAAAACAACACTAGAAAAAACAGATTAATTTCTGGGACAAACAGAAAAAGGTCAATACGTAATTATGTTGGTTGTTTTTTAAAGTGCCGTAAAGAACTTGTAGTTGCAGCAGTTTATGGGAAAGAATTCCAGTCATGGTCCTGAAAAAAGCTGAATTTTAGATTTAGATACAATGGTTGACGATGAAGTCAACTTTGACAAATACAGCTGTAAGTCGTTGGGGTCTCCGGAGAGGTGGGTTAAATTTTTTCACAGAGAGAGAGAGAGATAGAGAGAAGAGAGAGAGAGAGAGAGAGAGAGAGAGAGAGAGAGGTAATCAAATCAAATCAAATCAATTCAAATTCTTTATTTGTAGAAAAAAGGAATAAGCACTCGTGTGCTTTTTCCATCCAGTCCCCGCCCTAGAAAACATCATGATACGAGAGAGACAGACAAACTGAGACAAAAGAAACAGACGAAGAAAAGAGACACACCGCGAGGCAAAAGTAAAAGAGAACAGACAGCCAAAAGACAAACACACAGAGACAGAGACACGAAAACAGAGACAGAGACACGGAGACAGAAAGAGCAAAGAACTTCCCAGAGATCATCAAAAATAAATCCTTTCTATGGAAAAAAATTGGTCAAAAATAAAGAGGGCAACATACAAAAAAAAGGTGGTGTCAACGCGTGTGTAATGAATGAGAGAGATTAAGGAAGGGTGGGGTTGGGGGGAGTGTTGAGAGGTCAGTAGAATCGAGAAACGGATGGAGGGAGGGTGGAGGGTGGAGTGGAAGTGTGTGACAGAAACCCAACCCAGGGGTGGGGGTGGGGGTTAAAAAAATCACACAAGGGAGGTTGTCCATAACGTCAATTTTCGACAAAGGTGCAGAAGTATTAACCCCGACGAGGTCCTGCGATATAATCCGGATTCCCTAGAAAATGGTGACTCCTGTCTTATTTTTTTGGTGGTGGATGTTGTTGTTGTTGTTTATTTTTTTTTTCCAGGTCGCAGATGTCTTGAAAGATAACTGAGATGTAACTGTGAGGCGCGCTGCATGATATGTGAGGTGTGTGTAGGGGGGGGGGGGGGTTGGGGGAGGGGGTTCTTAGGGGGATGGGTTTTGGGACAGGGGGGGGAGTTTGTGTTGGGGGGTTTGGGTGGTGTGTGTTTGTGTGTGTGTGCACGGCGCACGCTTGCTCTGTTATGATGTATGTGTGGTGGTGTCTGTTGTGTGCACACGCTCGCTTGCTCTTTGTGTGCGTGTGATGTGTTTGTATTGCGCATGTTTGGTGTATTTTTAACATGTGTGTGTCTGTGTGTGCGACTGTGTATTATGGTGTGTGTGTGTTGTAGCGAACTTCAACATATGTTACATCACTTCCTAACTTTACAAAACATCTCATAGTAATGGAAACTGTCCATCAAGCATGTTTTCAACAATCAGAAATCTCCTCGACCTGCCAACAACGACCCGAACTGGTCATGTTACCTACAGTCACTGATCTTCACTGAGTTTCCCCACCTATATGGTGCCTGATTTTCTTTCCTCACGGATAGATTTTCGCAGCTATTCCGACATAATCGACCCTCAAACCCCCTGCCGATCTTTGCTCAGCACCTTGCTATGACGTTTCTGATTCTTGCCCCGACCCAAGTTTAAAATCTTATCTCTTCGAATCGCATGCCGTCTGTATCAATAACTCATGGGTTTCTAGACATTCCGTTCAACTTTTAGCTTTGCACTGAGGGGGGTTTCCTAAAGGTTGCGGTTCTATAGTCCTATTCTTTATAATTCTGAGTATCCAGCCTATGTCAAAACATTATTTTGAATCATTGTAATCCATCTCAGTGAAAAAGCACATAATTCATTCGCACAGGTACGTCACACTAACATGTGTACTGGCAAGACTGTCCATGGAACAGAACAAGGAGGAGACGAAGAGCAGACAGAGAAAACATGGGAATACAACATCAGAGAGTTGGACTGCCTTGAGTGGAATGATTTGCTACCAGAAAGCAGAAGGACCGCGCGGGGAGTGGAGGAAGTTGGTTTCCAAAATCTTCAGTGTGCCTCCAGTTTTCCATGTACTACGGATAGTGAAGGTGAAGAGGATGTCCATAACTGTTTTTTCTGATGGCTACGTGCTTCCCATTGTCAGCTAGGAAGAAAGTACATCATTTAGAACTAACACTATGATTGCTTGTTTTCATATCTTTAAGAAATCTAATATCTGTTGCATTTTTTTTAAACAGCGTACATAGCTATCATTTTACTTGTAGACACTTTTTTCTTGTTTTTTTTATGTGTCCCGTTTTACAAGGGCGGTTCGTAGAACAGGATTAGCTTTCATTCATTTATTCATTCGTTCACTCTCTTCACTCCTCATCCCCACCCATATTCCCTCTGCACTCTCTCTCCGTCTCCTCATCTCTCGGCTCTCTCCATCACTCCGTTCATCTTCACTCTCTCTCTCTCTCTCCTCTCCCTCTCTCTTCTCTCTCTCCTCTCTCTCTCTCTGTCTTTCTCTCTCTCTCTCTCTCCTCATCGATCTATCTCTCTCTCTCTCTCATCGGTGTTTTGTCTCCTCTTGTTTTCTCCTTTAAAACCCTACTGAACCGTTAAGGCACCACATCCTAACTTCAACCCAATGCAACCTTTCTGAAATCAAAACCCTACGGGTCCGCATCACTTTTCCGAGTTAGTTGTAGGAAATGGCAACGCTGGAATGAAAATGTGTTCAAATCGAGTAGAACGATTTTGCTAGCAGAAAGCACAGGACCCCGGGATGGAAGGAAGCTGGTTGCAAAATCTTCATTGGTGCCCCCACGGTTCATGGACTACGGAAAGGTGAAGAAGGTTAAGGTGAAGAATGCACGCTAGGTTTTATTCTATCCTTCAACACCACCTAACCAATACCAATTCACTTAGAATGGGTGGAGTTTTCTAACGCAAACGCACAAAGCCGTTATGCAAGGCATCCGCGCAGGGAACCTCGCTTTATAGCCCCCTCATGGCAAGAGCCTTTTCAGAGAGGATGGAGCCACACAGAACAAACAGAGAGGTGCAGCACAACACTGCAAATTGAGCTCCTGTTTCCAACACACGTACCGTAACTTGTCCTCAAAAAAATGTCAAGACCCAACCTTTTCTTCATGGTACAGAAAGCCCATTAATGGTGGATAGGCGGGGGGAGTGCAAGTCTATAGCACAATAGCCTATGTGCGATTTGCTAAGTGTCTGCTAACAGCATTCCTTAGGCTGATATGGGTTAGCGTGTAAGGCGTAGACCCACGCGAAATAAGTTGGGAAACTGAAATCCGATCAGTAAAGCTGCTCAAGTGTTTTACCTCTGCACTGCCTAAGAATGGTGTGGTTGGTGGCCCAGCGGTAACGAATTTAAGTCTAGTAAGTGGGTTAGTTGTATGGGTTTATCCGTCTACTGCACCATAGGGAAGTAGTACAGGCAGAGCAAGACTTAGGACAGCGTGGCACAGCAGAGTGTTTATTAGCATAGCTTTACCATAGAAATAGTTTGCACAAATCATTCTATATCATACCATGCCATACCATGCCATATACCATACCATTACAATACCATGCCATACATGCATGACCATCCATACCATACCATAACATGCCTACCATCCATAACATGCCATAAGGCCATGCCATGCCATGCCCATGCCATGCCACGCCCATGCCATACCCTGCCATAGACAGCCATCACCAATGCCAGACATAAACCATAACATTCCATGCCATGAGAATGTGCCATAACATGCAATAAATACCAGGCCATGGCCCATGCCATGCATAACTACCGATGACCATAACCATGCCAAAGATATAGAAGAAAATAAAAAAAAAAATATGATATAGAAAAAAAAATGCCATATATATTTATATAATAATGAATGTACAATATATATATATGTATAAAAAAATAAAGTAGATATAATTATAAAGATATCAAGTAACAATCACCCGCTCACTCAGTTGTGTGTGTGTGTGTGTGGGGGTGTGTGTGGTGTGTGTGTGATTGTGTTGTGTGTGGGGGGGGAAAAGGGGGGGGGGTTTTTGGGGGGGGGGGGGGGGGGGGGTGAGGTGAATGTGTGTGTGTTTGTATGTGTGTGGGGTGTTGTTTGTTTTGTTTTGTGTGGGTGTGTGTTGTGTGTGGGGTTTTGTGTGTGTGGTGTGGTGTGGGTGTGTGTTGTGTGTGTGTTGGTGTGGCCGCGCGCGGCGTAAGTGGTGTGTGTGTGTTGGTGGGGTTTTTTTTTGGGTTTTTTTTTGTTTTTTATTATTTTTTTATTTTCAAGGATAATGGAATAACCCACTTTTTTGTGTTTTTTTATATCCGGTCCCTTTTGTGTTGGGGTTTTTTGT
This sequence comes from Rapana venosa, assembly GCA_028751875.1. Lineage (NCBI taxonomy): Eukaryota > Metazoa > Mollusca > Gastropoda > Neogastropoda > Muricidae > Rapana > Rapana venosa. The sequence continues at coordinate 80,105,390 of CM054138.1, read as the reverse complement.
AAATTTAAAGTGTGTGGTAAAAGATCAAAGTCAAAGTCAAAATTTTTTTTCCCCCAGAGGGTCCCATTAAATTAAAAGGGGCATTGTTTTGTTTTTTTTTCATAAAAGCCATCTATCTAAGAACAAATTTATTAATAAAATTATACTAAGATATACATTATTGCTCATTTCCCAGAAAATTAAACCAGAAAAAAAGGGAAAATCGATATGGTAAAAAACATTGAAAATAAAAAATTTACCACATATACATATACACGAAACACAAAAATACTCAAAACAAAATTCTGCGCGCCCCGCGCAGCGCGCTTTTTGGGGTTGTGGTTTTGGGGTTGGGGTGTTTTGTGGGTGTGTTTTTGTGTGGTGTGGGTGTGTGTGTGTGTGTGTGTTTGTGTGGGTGGTGTGTGTTGTGGTTTTTGTGTTGTGTGTGTTTTGTGTGTGTGTGTGTGTGTGTGTAAAAACATTTTGAATTTGCTGAAAAGTTTATCATTGTTGGCCCCGTGTGTGGGAGTCGATCAAATGCAAGCTTTTGATTTTGTTTTTTACAAGAACGCGCTATAAAAAAATTCCATGTTGTTGACAAACAAACGACGAGGGAACGACGAGGATGTTTGATGTAAAAAAATGATGAAATGGATGATGATGATGAAAAGATGTGATGTGATGATGAGGGGAAGGGATGTTGTTGAGATGATATTTGATGATGAGGGTTTATGTTTGGTTTGGTGGTGGGGGTGGTTTTTGTTTTTGGGTTTGTTTGGTGTTTTTGTTGTTTTTGGTTGTTGTTATTGTCATTGCTGTTATTTTTTGTTGCGTTGCTTTTGCTGCTGCTTGTTTTGTTCTTTTGTTTTTTGTTTTCTTGGGTAAATAAAATATTTAAAAGTGATCCCCTCAAACACTCTTAACACAACCCAGATCTTTTTAAATCTTTACCATTAAAAATTTTTTTTTAGAGGAACTTTTGTGAATAAGATGCCTTTGTTTTATTCCCCACTTTCTTTGCTTTCAATAAAGAGCATTTTTGGTTTCCTTGGCATTGAAGTTGAAGCAAGCCTGTTTGCCCAATGCATCCCCCTGCATCATTTTTCCCTCAGACTGGCAATGTTGTCTTCTGCTGATAGTGCAGTATCACCAGCTTAGCGAAAGTTTGTGAGGTATTTCCTTTTTAAACCTTTATAGCCAAGTCTTTTCAATCACAATCTCTCAAGTCCTCTTCCGTTAGATCATAACAAAAATCGGTGAAAGGGTGTCAGCTTTTTAATCTTATGTTTAGATGTTGGACATTCTTAAATTATCTGTTTTATTTTTCAAGCTCCTAAATGTACCATCTGCGGTAATATTTTAATAGTAATTATCAACAATTTGAAATACAAGGAAAATTAATATTCACAAAATGAGCATCATAATGAAATACAACTATTTTTTCCTTAGCGATGTTTGAATTTCAATACCAGTCCTTCCAGTTACCCTTCAATATTGTATGTAGTGTCCTTGTATTCTCTAGTTAATGGACAATACATGCATTCTTCAGTATTCATTGACTGATACATTCGTCTGTGTTTTGGGCTGTTCTAGTGTCTGGTGTACTGACTCCTTCAATCACCAATTCCATTGAATAATAATAATAATAATAATAATAATAAATATATAATACATAATAATTAATATATAATAATAATAATAATAAATGAAATTTATAGAGCGCTATATCTTGCAATTACAAATCAGAGCGCTTCCATTCAATCGCTCCCACACAAACAACCAACAATGATTAACAATATTCTAACAAATGCAAATGTACACACACACGCACGCACGCACACACACACACACACAACACACACACACACACACACACCACACACACACACACACACACACACACACACAACACACACACACACACACACACACAACACACACAGGTTGTACATTTCAGCAGGGTGATGGAATTTTGGCTTTCAAAGGCAGGGACAGACATGAGATGAAACAAGAGGGAAAAATCTTAGGTTTGAAATAGGTATGTTTTGAGCTGGATTTAAAGCTGTCATAAGTAGGCTTTTCACGAAGGGAGAGAGGGAGGTCATCCAGATTGATGGACCAGAAATAGAGAATGAGCGGCGGCCAACAGTGGATTGATTGAATCTAGGTATTCGTAAGCCCAGGGTATCTGCAGCAGAGCGGAGGGAACGAGAGGAGTGTACAGGTGAAGACATTCACAGAGGTAGGAGGGTGCTGTTTTGTGGAGACATTTGTAACAGAGGGTACTGATCTTGTACTTTACTCTCTGTGGCACAGGCAACCAGTGGAGAGATTGCAGTAGTGGAGTAATATGCTCAGATTTTTTTCTTTTTGATGACTAATCGAGCTGCAGAGTTTTGTATGCGTTGAAGGGAGTGGATAGATGATGCTGGCAGACCAGCCAAAAGAGAATTACAATAGTCCAGACGTGAAAGAATAAGAGATGTGACAAGTCTGGATGTTGCATCAGTGGACAGGTACTTTCGGATTGCACTAATACGTCGTAATTGATAGTAGCAGGACTGGCAGGTCTGGGTGATGAATTTTTGCATAGAGAGTGTGTTGTCAATAACAACACCTAGATACTTAACTGCAGTGGATAGCGGAACTGATGTACTGCCAAATTCTATTGAATCTGTTGTGATGGAAGAGAGTTTGTGTTTGGTCCCTATAATCATGGCTTCGGTTTTATCTGCATTTAGCTGTAACTTGTTTTGTATCATCCAGTTTTGAATGTCTTGAAGGCAAAGTGACATATTTGTCAAGAGAGAAGGCAGATTTTCAGGAGTGTCACTGCTTTGAATCTGAGAGTCATCAGCGTAGAAATGATGGTTGATCTGGTGACGGTTATTATGTATGAGAGTGGAACAGTGTAGAGAGTGAACAGGACAGGGCCCAGAACTGATCCTTGTGGGACTCCACATTCTAGTTTTACAGGAATTGATTGAATTTTGTTTACTGTGACTTTCTGGAATCGATCAGTGAGGTATGAACTAAACCAGGTAAGGGCTGTGCCAGTAACACCGAACGTTTTTTGGAGACGGGAGAGAAGGATAGAGTGATCTATAGTGTCAAATGCTGCAGATAAGTCGAGAAGAGTGAGAAGGGAGATTTTCCCTGAGTCAGAAGCGTTTAGAAGCGTGTTTAACGTATGGACTAGGGTGGTTTCCGTGCTGTGGTTGACGCGATAGGCAGACTGAAATGCGGGAAGGAGACTATTTGAATGAAGATGGCTGTTGAGTTGTTTCAGAACTACTTTTTCAAGGACTTTGGAGATGAAAGGTAGGTTAGAAACAGGTCTGTAATTTTTCAGTATGTTAGGGTCGAGGTCGTGCTTTTTAGTAGAGGTGTAACTATTGCAGTTTTGAGTTCTGAAGGAAAAATTCCCGAAAGAAGAGATGAGTTTACAATCTTCGTGATAGTTGGTATAAGCTGCGGAAGGCACTGCGTGAAAAGAGAAGCAGGCATAGGATCAAGATCACATGATTTTATGGTCATTTCATTTATAATTTTCCTGATTTCTTCCTCACTTTTTGGCTGAAAGGAGAGGAGAGGAGTGCCAGTGAATTGGGGATCAGGAGGTACAGGTTGGAAGGAGTTGATCCAGTCTGGAGCGAATGTTACGGACTTTGTCTGAAAAGAACGAAGAAAATATATCAGGAAGTTCAGAGTGACTGTGAACAGTAGGCAGAGGGCTTGTCTTTGCAGATCCAAGAAGATATGAGGTGAGGGAAAAAAGAAATTTCATCGATGTTGCATTAAGAACTTGAGCAGAGTAGTAGTCTGTCTTGGCTGAGTTGATTAAGGTTTTTACTTTGTTGGTTTCCCCTCGGTCATACCTCCAACCCCGAAGTCATATCCATCTGCAATAATACTGTTCCCAAAAAAGGTGTTAGTAATGTCTAGTTTGTTGGTCTGACAGAAAACGCCAACATAATCATCGCCTCTGATGTTGTGTGCACCAAGCTTATAAGGTCCTGCTCCAAATTCTCTGCTCTCACTTTCATCCTCTTTGGCATTCGTGTCTCCCATGACTATCTGTACTTCTCTGCTAGGTCATTTTTCCCGTTGCGGTTTGAAGGTGAAATCAACTGTGAAAGATAACTCATACTGTGAAGTAGAACCAATAACTATGAAGTAGAACCATAACTGTGAAGTAAAACCCAAAACTGTGAAATGCAGTTCTTAACTGTGAAGAACAACCCTTACATCTGAAAGAGTTTCCTTAATTATGAAGTGCAACCCATAACTGAGAACTAGTACAAACCTTCACTATGAAGTACAATCCTAAATAACTGATAGTGCAACCCTTAACTATGAAGTACAATCCTTAACTATGAAGTGCAACCCTTAACTGTGAAGTGCAACCCTTAACTCATGAAGTACAACTCTTAACTCTGAAGTACAACCCATAACTCTGAAGTACAACCTGTAACTATGAAGTACAACCGTAACTATAAAGTGCAACCCTTAAATATGAAGTATAACCCTTAACTTGAAGATAACCCTTAACTATGAAGTACAACCATTAACTCTGAAGTACAACCATTATGGTCAGATACCCTGGTCCCTCTCCTCTCTGCTCCATGAGTCAATAACTGGAGTTATAGTGCCCCTCTCCTCACCCAGAAGACTTATGATACAGCTACCAACCAACATTGAACAGTACAGGCACCACCACACCCAACCTCTCACCCCACCCCTCCCCTACCCAACCCACCTACCATCCCCACCCAACATCCTCCCACTACCCCAAGAAAGCTTGTCTTTATGTGGTCCACGACTGATCATTGATGATTTGCAGCAAGATAAGTCCTATACATGTCTGAAGGTCCAACTGATCATATGAGATTTGCAGCAAGCTAAGCGCCCTATATACTTAAGTCATTTCTCTTGTCCACTCCCATCACCCCGGGGAGGTCATTTTGGGTCAAGGACAGTTCGCCCTGCACACTGTTATTCAAATACTTCGAGTCTATGCAGTAAAACACGCACACACACACACACACACACACACACACACATACACACACACACATACACACACACTACATACACATACACACACACACATACACACACATACATACACATACAACCACAACACATAACACACACATACATAACACATACACACACACACACTACATACACACACACTACATACACATACACACACACACATACAATACACACACATACATACACACACATACACAACATACATACACATACACACACACATACACACACAATACAACACATACACCACACAAATAACACACAAATACACATACACACACACATACACATACATACATACACACACACATACATACACATACACCACACAACACAACACACACACACACACATACTACACACACCACACACACAAATACAACACACACAACACACACAACACACACACACACACAAACACACACACACACAACACAAACAACAAAGAAGCTTTCGGAAGAGTAGGCCATTGTGCACCTGTGGGAAGGATGATAAAATTTACAAACTGCATTCACACGGGTACTGAACGACAAAAACTACATGAGTGCTTCTTCCATTATCCTCGAAATAAAAAAAAACATGAAACAATATATATATATATTATATATATATATAATATATATTTATACACAATAAAATTACTATATTATAATTTTAATATATATATATATATATATATATTATTATATTATATATATATATATATATATATAAAGTACCTGGGAAAAGAGAATCTTAATATAATAGGAAATTATTGGCAAATATGTGTGTCATATAGGATCCTCACCATCACCGTCACCGATCCCTCAGATTCCAAATCCTTTGGAGCGCCTTTGGAAGCTTTGTCAATAATTATAGGATCTAAACGTCAACGTGTCCGATGAGGTAGTCAGTGTGTCTGGTGTTAAGTGTACCGACATATCCTGCTATAACACCCCAAGTTCTATGGTGAGGAGGAGTCTTCGATCTGTATCCTCCACCTCCCTCAACATCCTACAATATAGATATCAATAACACCTCCTTACCACAGCTGGAGCTGCCCCTGTCTTTCCTCTTGATCCCCTGTGGCAGGTTGTGTCCCTTGTCTGGCAGGTAGGCAGGCAGGAAGACGGAATGCGGCTGTGCTGCTCCTGCAGGGTGTGTCTGGTTAGGGTCTGCAGTGTCCCTTTATGGGCATGATCTTGTTCTTTCAGCGGGGGTGTACCGGCACAAATCCTCTGATACATTGGGTGAGACACTGTCGTGGATGATTAGTGAGTAAGATAGATGTAGAACAGCTCTGTCTGTCTGTCTGTCTGTTTGTTTCTCTGTGTCTGTTATCTGTAGCCGTCTGTCTGTCTGTCTTCGTCTGTTTCTATGTGTCTGTTCTGTTTTCTTTCGCTGTGTGTCTTCTCTCCTTTCTCTCTCACTCTAGTCCCTAATCAGGGCAAGGGCTGGATAAAAA
>CM054138.1:80088932-80098406 GCA_028751875.1 Rapana venosa | reverse complement strand
TCTTTTTTCCCAACGATAAATTTGGGGATTTTTATTTTTGATGCATTAAGTGGATGAAAAAATGACTTTTGAAGATTGTTAATGATTGGAGTTGTCTAAATGAGTCAGGAAGGGAGTTCCACACAACAGGGCCTGAGTAAAGTAAGCTAGATTGAACAAATCTATTCTTGGGATGGGACACATGGCTTTTTCGGTATTTCTGGAAATGATTCATTGGGAACTGTCTTTAAGGATGAGGGAAAAGTTCCTGTCATTATCTTAAACATCATGATGCCTTTGTTAAATCTTAGTCTTGGTGTAGGGAAGAATATTTAACTGGGATAATCCACTTCTAGTAAGGTAGTCTTCTTCAGAAGAACCAGTTTAAGAGCACGTTTATACAGACTTAATAATGGTTTCATAGTGTTTGCACTAGCAGAATCCCACAGGGTTGAAGCATAATCTATTGAGATGTGTATAAGCTTGAAAGAAAAGAGAGAGAGAGAGAGAGAGAGAGAGAGAGAGAGAGAGAGAGAGAGAGAGAGGAGAGAGAGAGAGAGAGAAGGATCAAATCAAATCAAATCAAATCAAATTCTTTTATTTGTAGAAAAAAGGAAATGGCAATCGTGTGATTTTTTGCATCTAGTCCCGGCTCTAGAAATACATCATGATACGAGAGACACAGACAGACAGAAACAGACAGACAGAAAAGATACACACGCGAGACAAAAGTAGAGACAGACAGCCAGAAAGACAAACACAGAGACAGAGACTCGGAGACAGAAAGAGCAAAGAACTTCCCAGAGATCATCAAAAATAAATCCTTTCTATGGAAATTATTTTTTATCAAAAATAAAGAGGGCAACATACAAAACAAAACAAAAGATGGTGTCAACGCGTGTGTATGAATGAGAAGAATGGAAGGAAGGGTGGGAGGGTGGGTGGGTAGAGGTCAGAGAATCGAGAAACGGATGGAGGGAGGGGGAGGGGGAGTGGAAGTGTGTGACAGAAACCCAGGGGTGGGGGTGGGGGTTAAAAAATCACACAAGGGAGGTGGTCCATACCGGTCAATATTCGGACAAAGGTGCAGAGATTAACCCCGACGTCCAGCGATGAAATCGGATTCCGTTGAAAATGGTGACTCCTGTGCTTATTTTTTGGTGGTGGTTGTTGTTGTTGTTGTTTGATTTTTGTTTTCAGCTCGCAGATGTTCTGTGAAAGAATAACTGCGATGTAGACTGTGAGGCGCGCCTGCCTGATAGGTGTGGTGTTGGGGGGGGGGGGGGGGAAGGGGGTCTAGGGGAGGTGGAGGGTGGGGGTGTTTGTGTGTGTGTGTGTGTGTGTGTGGTGTTTGTGTGTGTGTGTGCACGCGCACGCTTCTCTGTATAGTATGTGTTGGTGTCTGTGTGTGTGTGCACACGCTCCTTGCTCTTTGTGTGCGTGTGTGTGTGTGTGTGTGTGTGGTGTGTGATGTGTGTGGTTGTGTGTGTGTGTGTGTGTGTGGTGGTTGTGTGTGGTGTGTGTGTGTGTGTGGTGTGTGTGTTGTGTGTGTATGTGCGCATGTTTGTGTATTTTTACTTGTGTGTGTCTGTGTGTGCGTCTGTGTATGTATGTGTGTGTGTGTTGTAGCGTACTTCACATATGTTACATCACTTCCTAACTTACAAAACATATCAAAGTAAAGAAACTGTCATCAATCATTTTTCACCAATCAGAAATCTCCTCGACCTGCCAACAACACCCGAACTGTCATGTTACATACTGTAACTGATCTTCTGATTTTCCCACCTGATAATGGTGACGATTTTCTTTCCTCACGGATAGATTTTTCTGCAGCTTTCGACATATCGACCCTCAAACCCCCTGCCTCTTTTCTCAGCACCTGCTATGATGTATCTGATTCTGCACCGTCCAAGTTTAAAATCTTATCTCTTCGATCGCATGCCGTCTGTATCAATAAATCATGGTTTCTAGACATTTCGTTCAACTTTTAGCTTGCACAGGGTGTTCCTAAAGGTCATGTTCTAAGTCCTATTCTTTTTATTCTGAGTATCCAGCCTATGTCAAACATTATTTTGATCATTGTATATCTCATCTCAGTGAAAAACCGCGAACTAAAGTCGCACAGGCACGTCACACGAACATCTGGACTGGCCAAGACTGTCCTTCAGGGAACAGTACAGGGAGGGAGACGAAGAGGCAGACAGAGAAAACGATGGGAAGACATCAGAGAGTGGACTGCCCTTGAGTGGAACGATTTGCTACAGAAAGCAGAGGACCGCGGGGAGTGGAGGAAGTTAATTTCAAAATCTTCAGTGGTGCCCCCAGGGTCCATGGTACTACGGGATAGGTGAAGGTGAAGAAGATATCTCATAACTGTTGTTCTGATGGCTACTGCATCCCATTGTTCACTAGGAAGAAGTACATCATTTATAACTAAGCACTATGATTGCTTGTTTTCTTATCTTCAGAAAATCTATATATGTGTGCTTTTTTTTTTTTTTAAACAGCGTACATAGCTTTCATTAACTTGTAGACAGCTTTTTCTTGATGTTTTTGGTGTCCGTTTACAAGGGCGGTTTGTAGAACTAGGCTTCGCTGTCATTCATTTATTCATTCGTTCACTCTCTTCACTCCTCATTTCCCACCCCCCTCTCTCTCTCTCTCTCTCTCTCATCTCGTCTCTCTCACTCTCTCTCTCTCTCTCTCTCTCTCTCCCTCTCTCTCATCTCTCTCTCTCTCTCTCTCTCTCTTTCTTTCTCTCCCTCCTCTCTCGTGTGTTTTTTGTCTCCTCTTTTCTTCTTCCCTTCACCCTATGCTGACCCGTTAAGGCACCACATCCTAACTTCAACCCAATGCACCTTTCTGAAATCAAACCTAGAGGATCCCATCCTTTTCTGGGTTAGTTGTAGAATGCACGCTGGAATGAAAGCTGTGTCAAAATCGAGTAGAACGATTTGCTACAGAAAGCACAGGAGCGCAGGGAATGGAGGAAGCTGGTTGCAAAATCTTCATTGGTGCCCCCACGGCCCATGGGACTACGGACTAGGTGAAGAAGGTGAAGGTGAAGAATGCACGCTACGTGTGTTCCTATCCTTTAACACCACCAACCAATACCAATTCACGTAGTATGGGTGGAGTTTCTGACGTACGCACAAAGCGTTATGCATGCATCCGCGCAGGGAACCTCGCTTTATAGCCCCCTCATGCCAAAGACTTGCAGAGAGGAGTGGAGCCACACAGAACAAACAGAGAGGTGCACACTGTAAATTGAGGCTCTGTTTGCCAACACACGTACCCTATCTTGGGCTCCAAAAAAAATGTCAAGAGCCCAACCTTTTCTCGCGGTACAGAAAGCCCATTATGGTGGATAGACGGGGGGAGGTGCAAGTCTAGCACAATAGCCTATGTGGAGATTTGCTGAAGTGTCTGCTAACTGCATCCCTTAGCTGATAGGGTTAGCGTGTATGGCGTAGACCCACGCTGAAATAGTTTGGGAGAACTGAAATCGTTCAGAAAGCTGCTTCAAGTGTTTTACCCTGCATGCTAAGAATGGTGTGGTTGGTCGCCCAGCGGTAACGCATTTGTCTAGGAAGTGGTAGGTTGTAGGGTTGATCCCGTCTACTGCACCATAGGATAGTACAGCAGAGCAAAGCGTAGGACAGCGTGGCATAGCAGAGTATTCATTAGTATAGCTTACCATACAATAGTTTGCACACATTCCATACCATACCATGCCATACCATACCATAACATGCCATACCATACCATACCATACCATGCCATACCATACCATGCCATGCCATACTATTACCATACCATGCCATGCCATCCATACCCTACATTGCCATTCCATACCATGCCATAACATGCCATACCATGCCATACCTTACCATACCATGCTATACCATACTATACCATACCGTGCCATACCATGCCACACCATACCATACCATACCATACCATACCATACCATACCATATACCATACCATGCCACACCATACCATACTATGTTATCTATAGCATAACTATCATACCATAAAACACAAGACAAAAACTCTCAGTCAATCTGAACTGGTCCCATCTGATCTAATCTTATGATCCACTCCATTTCAATTCAGTTCAGTCCGTTTTGATAAATACAACACAATTCGACACTCAACTCATCTGTCTCCATCGCCGCTGTCGTCGGTAGAAGTTCCATGCAATGCTACCACCAGGGTTCGCCATCTTTCTCTCTCTGTCTCTGCTGAGTTCTACCATCTCCTGTAGCCCTCCTCTAAGACCACTGATCTCAGTGATGTTGGCAATGTAGGATGTTGGTGGTCTGCCTCTTTTCCTTCTGCCCTCAGCCTTACCTTGGAGAACTGTCGTCATCAGATTTGTCTGTGTGTTTCTGTTTGCATGACCAGCGTATCTCGGTGTGCGCTTACCAATGTCAGCCAACATTTGTCTTTGCACTGAGAGTTCCATCAAGAATGCTTTCATTGGTACTTATGTCTGACCACTTGACTCTTAGAAGTCGCCTGCAGAAGCACTTTTCGGCTGTGTTTACTTTGTCTCTCTCCAATGTTCGTAGTGTCCAGGCTTCTGACCCATATAGCAAGACAGGTCAGATTAATGTTTAGACAATTCTAATTTGGAGATACATAGTATGCCTCTGTCTTTCCAAATGCTGTTTAATTGAATCATCTTTTGATTGGCTATCCTGATTCTGGTCTTGATGTCTTGTGGACAGGAGGCATTCTTCTCTTTCACAGACCCTATATATTTGAAAATCTTAACGTATTCTAGATCTGTCCCACATTGCAATATAGCACAACACAACACGATACAATACAATACCATACAATACCATACAACACAATGCAACACAACACAGTAAAACGCAACACAATCCAACACAACACAATCCAACACAACACCGTACAACATAACAGTACAACACAACACAACACAGCACAATACAACACAACGCAGTAGAACACAACAGCATACAACACAACACAATCCAATCCAACACAGCACAACACAGTACAATGCAATCCAATACTATACAATACGACGCGACCCAATGGCCTTTTCTGTCCAGGATGCTGAGTGATATCAAGAAGAAAGAGGAGGAGGAGGAGGGGGAGGAGGAGGGGGAGGCAGGAGGCAGGAGGCGAGGCTTCAGCTCCATAACTCGTTCATCTGTCTGATCCCTCCGCCACTGATGGCTTAGCAGAGGCCTCTCTCTGTCTCTCTCTCTCTCTCTCCTCTCTCTCTCTCCTCTCTCTCTCTCTCTGTCTATCTGTCTGTCTGTCTGTCTGTCTGTCTGTCTGTCTGTCTCTCTCTCTCTCTCTCATCTCTCACTCTCTCCTCTCTCTCCTCTCTCTTCTCTCTCTCTCTCTCTCTCTCTCTCTCTCTCACAACACACACACAACACACACACTCCTCTCTCTCTCCTTCTCTCTCTCTCTCATCTCTCTCTCTCTCCTCCTCTCTCTCTCTCTCTCTCCCTCTCCATCGCTCTCTCTCTCTCTCTCTCTCCTCGCTCTCTCTCTCTCTCTCTCTCTCTCTCCTCTCTCTCTCTCTCTCTCTCTCTCACTCTCTCTCCTCTCTCTCTCTCTCTCTCTCTCTCCCACGCTTTGTCTCCGTCTGTCTGTATGTCTGTCGTATGTCTCTCTGTCTGTCTGTCTCTCTGTCTGTCTTTCTGTCTGTATCTATGTCTGTCTGTTTCTCTCTCTCTCTCTCTCATCTCTCTCTCTCTCTCTCTCTCTCTCTCTCTCTCTCTCTCTCTCTCATAACAAGACTTTACTTGCAGATATGATGTCTTCCATCACTTTTCCAGTTCAGTTCTGGAAGAATATTAAGAAGGCTTCATTTAGAAAGAGTCAGTCAAAGAATAATACATCTGTCGACAGATGGTTGCAGCACTTCAAAACCCTGCTAGAGAAAGACTCAGTAGACAACTCCATGAACACTGATGGTGACTATGAAGAAACTGAGGAAGATTTTGATCGTCCCATATCTAAAGATGAAATATTATTGACACTTAGAAAACTTAAACATGATAAAGCAGCTGGTCCTGATCAAATCATTGGAGAATTACTAAAAAATGGAGATGAAAAAAAATTATTCATCATTAATAATAGGTTACAGGAATGGGTTAAGAAAAACATTACAGGTGAACACCAAGCTGGTTTTAAGTGAGGGTATTCCACTATAGATCATATGTTTACTCTGCTTGCATTTATCCAGAAACAGTTTGCTTTTAACCGTAAGCTCTATGTAGCATTTATTGACTTTGAAAAGGCATTTGATTCTGTTAATAGAAACTTGTTATGGCCTATTCTCCTGAAAAATGGTGTGAAGGGTAAATTATTACGTTGTTTGAGAGCCATGTGTCAGAATGTCAAAAGTAGAGTAAGATTGGGGATCTAAGTTGACGGACATAATATACAGCACCACGGGGGTCAAACAGGGTGATGTGTGTAGCCCTCTTTTGTTTTCTGTTTTCATTAATGAGTTAGCCATAGAAGTCATTAATGAGGGTAAACATGGTGCCACTTTCCCCCAGGATTTCACAGATTTGTTTATTTTTCTGCTTGCTGATGATGTCATCCTGCTATCTGAAACTGTTGTAGGCTTAAAACAGCAGCTGAATAGCTTAAGCAGTGCTGCAACAGCACTTGATCTTAAGGTTAATCTGAATAAGAGTAATATTATTGTATTCAGAAAAGGTGGTTATTTAGCTGCTCACGAAAAATGGCTGTACAATGGCAGTCATGCCTGTGATTAATGTATATAAATATTTATGAATCTGTTTTTTCTACAAAGCTTAGTTTCACAACTGCATGTAAAGATCTGGCAAGTCGAGGTAAACGAAGCTTGTTAATTGTTTTGAAAAAATTACGATTATTGAATAATAATGCTTTTGACTTGTTCATTAAGATATTTGATGCACAAATACAACCCACTGTGTTATATGGCGCGGAAATTTGGGGACTGGATGCAGCTGTAACACATTGTGAATCAGTACACCTCTTTGCTTTAAAGAAGTTTTTAGGCTTAGATAGACGTACACCTAATGATCTTGTTTATATTGAAACCAATAGATATTCTCTCTCTGTTAATGCTGCTGTAAGATGCATTAGATATTGGATTATTATTCTGCATATGGATGAGTGCAGGTTACCTTTTAAGTCTTACAAGATGCTTTATGATCTAGATGTCAAGGGGAAAAGCACCTGGGCTTCACAAATACGTACCTGTTTGTGTGAACTTGGCTTTGGGTTTGTTTGGCTCAATCAAGGTGTCGGAAATTGTAGAGAGTTTATTAATGTTTTCAGGCAAAGATTGATTGACTGCCGTTGGCAGCAGTGGAGTGGTCATATACAAAACAGTGAAAGATTTCAAATGTAAGACAGTTTATAGGCTCACACGATGTCAAACTTATCTAAAACTTGATATGGACATACAGTTGAAAAGAAATATGTCTAAGTTTAGACTTGGTGTATCAGACATAAATGTTCATAAATTTAGATATATAGAACATGATGATGATGACATCAGGTTAGTATGCCCATTATGTAAGCAAACAGTGGAAGATGAAGTTCATTTTGTGTGTGCTGTCCAGCATTAGAAGATGTAAGACAGAATTACATTCCGGTAAAGTATAGTAGACAGCCTCATTTATTTAGATTCTGTCTACTCATGGCATCTAGTCACCCTGAGATTGTGCGCATCTTGCTTTATATTTGTGTAAAGCGTTTAGAATAAGAGATATCTTGGTTTCTTAAGTCATATTTTTTGTAACTGATTTTTATCGTGGTGGTTGTAGTTATACAATAGCATTTTGGTTTTTGTGTTACTTATTGTTCTCACAAAAATAATAAGCAGTTCGGCAACCCAACTTCATGTATGGGCCAATGGTCTTTTTGCGAATAAATCTTTCGAGTTCTAGTTCGAGTTCGAGTTCGGTTTTCTCTTCCTCTCTCTCTCTCTCTCTCTCTCTCTCTCTCTCTCTCTCTCTCTCTCTCTCTCTCTCTCTCTCTCTCTCTCTCTCTCTCTCTCTCTCTCTCTCTCTCTCTCTTCTCTCTCTCTCTCTCTCTCTCTCTCTCTCTCTCTCTCTCTCTCTCTCTCTCTCTCTCTCTCTCTCTCTCCTCTCTCTCCTCTTCTCTCCTCTCTCCTCTTCTCTTCTCTTCTCTTCTCTTCTCTCCTCTTCTCTTCACTTTGTCTCCAATACCTGTCTGCCAGTCTTATTTCTTCTTTGAATTCTTCTTTTTCTTTGCATTCTTTTTCTTCTTCTTCTTCCTTTTCTTTTTCTTTGCATTTTTCTTCTTCTTTTTCTTTGCATTATTCTTCTTCGCGATTCTTCTTCTTTGCATTCTTCTTCTTTGCATTCTTCTTCGCATTTCTTCTTATTCTTTTTCCTCACAATTCTTTTTCTTCTTCTTCACAATTCTTCTTCACAATTCTTTTTATTATTCTTCTTTGCATTCTTCTTCTTCTTCGCAATTCTTCTTCACAATTCTTCTTCTTCGAATTTTTTTTTCGCAATTCTTCTCCTTCGCAATTCTTCTTTGCATTTTTCTTCTTCTTCGCAATTCTTCTTCTTTTCTTCTTTCTTCGCAATTCTTTTTTCTTCTTCTTTTCTTCTTCTTCGCAATTCTTCTTCTTCGATTCTTCCATTTCTTCTCTTGCTTCGCAATTCTTCGCAATTCTTCTTCTTCTTCGCATTATTCTTCTTCGCAATTCTTCTTCTTCTTCTTCTCTCTTTCTTCTTCTTTGCAATTCCTCTTTTTCTTCTTCCTTTCATTCCCTTTCCATTCTTCCCTTTTTGCACTATTTCCATTCTTCTTTCCCTTTGCATTGTTTATTCTTCTTTGCACTCTTCTTCTTCATTCGCATTTTCGCATTCTTTTCTGCAATCGTTGCATGCTGCTTTGCATTCTTCTTAGTTTGCATTAATCTTCTTTGCATTCTTCTTATTTTGCATTAATCTTCTTTGCATTCTTCTTCTTTTGCATTATTCTTCTTTGCATTCTTCTTGTATTCTTCTTTGAAGTACTCTTTGTATTATTATTCTTTGTATTCTTCTTTGCATTACTCTTTGTATTATTCTTCTTTGCATTTGTTTTTTGCGTTCTTCTTCTTTGCAGTATTCTTCTTTTTATTCTTCTTTGCATTTTTCTCCTTTGCGTTCTTCTTTGCATTCTTCTTGTTTCCATTATCCTACTTTGCATTCTTGTTATTTGTATATTTCTTCTTTCCATTCTTTTTCTTTCCATTTTTGTTCTTTGTTGTCTTTTTCTTTCCATTTTTATTCTTTTGCATTCCTGTCTTAAACTCCATTGGAAGTCATCTGGTGCCGCACTAAAAAGCTCTTCAGCGAATCCATCCATGAAATGACAGTTGGGTACCAACGCCTGCGTCTCAGAGACTTTTGTCTTCTGTCAATCTGCAATGCTGTGCATCCACTGGTTTTTCCTCTTTTTTCTTTCTTTTGC
>CM054138.1:80081432-80083932 GCA_028751875.1 Rapana venosa | reverse complement strand
TAAGTAACCATGCTCAGCGCTGCTTAACCTCGGCTTGGGGAGAGTGAGTGCTTTGACCGTTGAGCTATCCTGTCTCCAATCATAATTTTGTTTGACTTTCGCGTATTTCCAAATCTCAACTAAAAAAAAGTTGGGTTATATGGAGAATTCCCTTAAGGCACAACATGCAGCTTTTAACTGAACCAAAAATGAAGCAGTGCTTAGCCTCTGAAAAGAGGGATGATGTTAAAGAGAGACTATGAACATTAATTGATTAACTGGAATAAAATCTGACATCTGACCTTTATATATTTATTTTATTTTATTTCATTTATTCATTTATACCACTTTCAGTCACGGCAGATTTCTCTGCGTAAAATTCGGGCTGCTCTCCCCGGGGAGAGTGCGTCGCCACAAGAGCAGCGCCACCCATTATTTTGTTCTTTTTCCTGTCTGCAACTGTATTTGTTTCCCTATCAGAGTGGCTTTTTTCTACAGAATTTTGCCAGGTACAACTCTCTTGTTGTCTTGGGTTCTTTTACGTGCGCTAAGTAATTCTGCGTAACACACGGGACCTCGGTTTATCGTCTCATCCGAAAGACTAGCGCCCAGACCACAACTCATGGTCTAATGAATGGCGGAAAAGTTTTGGATCCAAACGCACACTTCCGACCCGGACTTTTCGCTTTCTAGGCAAGTGCGCTACCTCTAGACCACCGATCCACCTTGCCATCATGGTAAAGCTACTTACTGAACAGCTTCGCAAAGCGAGAGAAAAACAATCACATAATCGAGATCTGCTGGAACCAGTGTGTCATGTTGAAGGAAGACTACGTGAAGAAACAAGCAGATGAAAAAAAAACTCTGATAATTATGTTTTCATGTTACGGCTAAGACCTTGATGGTAAAGGTAAAGGTGTCCCATAACCTATGCGGTCGTAGGGGAGTGAGGCATCAGAGACCTCAAGGGGCCAGCATATTGAGGGCGGCACCCATCTCCTCTCCCTCGCTGCTTTACCTTCCCTGACCTAAAGAGGGCAGGTACCCATTTACAGCTGGGTGAACTGGGGGACTATACTGTAGCCAAGGCGCGCAAACGGTCACCCATCCAAGTGGTAACCACGCTCGATGCTGTTTGACCTTAATTTGGGGGAAAGCGAGTGCTCTGACCACTGAGCTATCCCGTCTCCCAAGATCTTGAACTTCCATCAAATTGCAGAAAAGCTAGTGGCAGTATTGCCGTAGCAGACGATTTACTGCTGTATGAGGCCGACACACAGCTCAGGTTTCAGGTTCATATCTAAACTACAATCACTTTTTGCTTTTTACTTAGTTCTCTCTCTCTCTCTCCTCTCTCTCTCTCTCTCCTCCATCATCTCTCTCTCTCTCTCTCTCATCTCTCTCTCTCTCTTCTCTCTCTCTCTCTCTCTCTTCTCTCTCTCTCTCTCTTAGTTTCACTTTACAACAAAGATTAGTACAAAGTTTGGCACTGAGAAACTAGTAATTAAAGGTAAAAAAGCAGTCATCCAGTTAAGCAAAGCATTTAATAGGTATAAGGAAATGAATACAAGCACATTCTTAAGGTTTTTTTATGTTAAAGTTCAGCCTATTTTGTTATATGTTTCAGAAATATGAGGTTTAAGTAGAATGGACCATATTGAAAAAGTTCACATGTCAGCAAGTAAGAGGTTTTTAGGAGTTCCAATAAGAACACCCAACAAAAATGGTGTATGGTGAATTGGGTAGGTATCCTCTTTATATTAATTCTTATACTAATGTTATTAAATACTGGTTTAAGTTACTACAAATGAGATCAAACAGATTGCCATACAGTGCCTACCAAATGCTATTGGAACTAGATAAAAATGGAAAAGAATGCTGGGGATCAAAAATAAGAGAAATTTTGTGCGAAACAGGATTTAATATTGTATGGGTTTCAACAAGGTGTTGGTGATGAAAAGGCTTTTTTACGTGTATTTAAGCAAAGATTAGTAGACATGTTCATTCAAGAATGGCATGGAACCATAAGAGATAAAGAGAGGTATGAAAATTAAGATCATTCAAAACTATCTTTGGAAAAGAGGAATACATTTACTTTACAGATACTTACTGTTTTCGAGTTGCTATTACACAGGCTAGATTAAATGTTTTGCCTCTTATGAATAATGTCCATAGATACAGTATTAATGATCAAGAAAAGTTCTGTCCATTTTGTAAAACAAAAGTCGAAAACGAAGCCCATTTTTTGTTCGATTGTCCATTGTACTCAGATCTAAGGGATAAGTTTTTGACCAACTGTATGAATATACCATTGTCAGTTTTACTTATAACATCAAATAGAGAAAGGTAGTTATTATCTATCCAGATATATTTTTCATTCTATTAATAGAAGGAAGAAATTGCTGTGTCAAAATATCAGTTAATGATGGGTGTGTTAAGGCTTTGTATTCACATGTATGATCAAGATCCTGAATTGTAATGTTGCATTTTGACTGATACTGATTTTGATGTCTACTGTCTA
>CM054138.1:80056432-80068932 GCA_028751875.1 Rapana venosa | reverse complement strand
TTCTGTTTTCTTTCGCTGTGTGTCTTCCTCTCTTTCTCTCTCACTCTTAGTCCCTAATCAGGGCAAGGGCTGGATAAAAAAAATATTTAAAAAGTATGTGACGGCTTATATGATTGATTTTGGCATCCTTCAGCCTCGGAAGACTATGGAGTTGCGCTCTAGGTGTTTGTTCTGGTACAGCGTCGGGTGTGGCTGGCCAGTCCCACACGGTAATGACAGACAGTGCCTATGGCAGAGGGCACAGAGGAAGTCTGACAATGCTGGTCTGTCTGTCTGCCTGGGCTGCAGCCTTTCTTTGGTTCTCTTTGCCTCGTGCTGCTTGAGCAAGTGTCTCTTCGAACTTGGAGAGATATTTCTACACAGTCTGTCTCCAGGCTGACCGCTTGGGGGCTGTTGCTTTCCAGTTGTTCTGGTCGATGTTTAGGGCTTTTAAGTCCCTCTTGCACACGTCTTTGAATCGCAGCTGTGGTCTGCCTGTGGGGCATTTTCCCTGCACAAGTTCTTCATAGAGGAGGTCTTTAAGGAACCGTCCATTGTCCATGCGCACGACATGGCCCAGCTAGCACATACGTCTCTGTTTCAGCAGCGTGTACATTCTGGTGCATCCAGCTCTTTCCAGGACAGTGTGGTTAGGGACCTTGTCCTGCCAAGTGATGTTTAGGACGTGTCGGAGGCAACGCATGTGGAAAGCATTGAGCTTTTTCTCTTGTCGGGCACGCAAAGTCCAGGACTCGCTGCCATACAGGAGGGTGCTCACGACGCAGGCTCTGTAGATCTGGATCTGTGTGTGCTCAGTCAGCTTGCTGTTGTTCCATGCTTTCTGTGTCAGTCTGTCATGGTGGTCGCTGCTTCGCCCATGCGCTTTTTGAGCTCAGCAACAAGTGAGAGGGTGTCTGAGATAGTTGAGCTCAGGTACACAAGGTCATGGACGACATCCATTCATGGTCATTGATGCTGATGACTGGGGGAGAGTCAACATCCTGTCCCATGACTTGTGTTTTCTTCAAGTTTATACGTAGCCCTTAAAAAAATTAAGATCATTCATTCATTCATTCTCTCTTTCTATCTATCTATCTATCTATCTATCTATCTATCCATCTATCGATCTATCTCTGCTCGCCTCCTCCCCTCCTCCTCTCTCTTCTTCTTCTTCTTCTTCTTCTCTTCTTCTCTACCTAAACCTCTTACAAAGTGATCGTTGCACGGCACTGGCACTTTGAAACAGCGTACGTGTCATCAGTAAGCTGACACTAGTGGACCCTCCCTCCACAGATCCCAGGACGCCTGTTGGCATGTTGGCGTCATCACGATCCCTGACCGCAGCTGAGCTGCTCTGCTGCTTCCTTCCTTCTCAAAATCCTTCCATAGACCTTCTACAGCTGTAAAAGAAAATCAGATGGGAAGTTCAGAGAGCTATAAAATCATGGATGACATTTTAGTTCCATGGATTTGTTTCCGTTCCTCAATGGGGAGAAGGTGTGTATGTCGTCCCCGTTTGTCCAGCATTAAAGTAGCCACATACCGACTTCAGGGATGATGTCTACACACAGCAACAGTGGAGAGGCTGGCCTGTTGTTGTTCTCATGCTGTCATCCTTCTCTATTGGTACGCTATGTACTACTCTAACAGAAAGGCGGAACGGGTTTTAACGTGCGTGCAAGATGTTCTGCGTGTGTTTCTACATGGAACCTCGGTTTACAGCCTCGTCCAAAGGATTTCTCAGGGGAGTGGAGTCAGAACTGGTGTTAGTTACTTCCAGAGGACGAATTCCTTCAGATGGGCGTGTTGGCACTGGCTTGAACCCACGCTGTCAGATTGCAAGCTCAACACGGTAACCACAAGGCTACTCTCCCCCACCCCCACCCCACCCCACCCCACCCCGACTACCACCACCACCACCACCACCACCACCACCACTCTAATTCCATATTATAAAAGTCTGTCTTTGGGCAAAATGCTCTGACTGTGCAGAAATTAAACAACCCCCCACCCCACCCCCACCCACCCCTCCAAAAAAACTAACAAACTTGCACTGGGTGAAACAGATCAAACCGTCTTACGATTTAAAATTTGAAAGAAAAGAAAAGAATCAGGGAAAAACATATAACAGAAATCGACTGAATAATGAAACGAGAGGCCATTAGATCATCGATCGAATGTCTGAAGAAAGAAAGAGAAAGAGAAAGAGAAAGAGAGAGAGAGAGAGAGAGAGAGAGAGAGAAGAGAAGAGAGAGAGAGAGAGAGAGAGAGAGAGAGAGAACGGTTTGCACGTTTAATGAGAGAGAACATGCGATTTGGAATTTCACTAACCAAGGTAATACAGGTAGCAATTCACAGCCAGCAGTGCGTAGAGTTATGCCGGTGTGAGACAGACAGACAGACAGACAGATACACAGACAGACAGACAGACAGATACACAGACAGACACAGAAAGACAGACAGACAGGCACACAAAGACACAGACAGACACACAGACAGACACATACACACACAGACACACACACACAAGACAGACAACACAACACACAGACAGACACACACACACACAACAGACATATTCACACACATCTACTTATATTCTTACACACATTCACACACACACACCACACACACACACACACACACACACACACACACACACACCACACACACACACAGATGACCAGACAGATAGGTAGATAGAAAGACAGATATGTATTTGTACTTCTTTTACATCCAATCCTCGTTTGCATACGATTTAGTACATTTTTATCACCCGCTTCCACCGGCACGCTATGGCCTACTCTTCCGAAAAGTGCAACAGGTTTTAATGTGATAGAATGAGAGACAGACGGATGGAGAGGGAAAGACAGGTAGACAGTGTGACAGAGATAGGGAGAGCGATGAGAGACAGAGATGACTACACACACACGCACACACTCACACACACACTCACACACACACACGCACACACTCACACACACACACACACTCACCACACACACAACACACACACACACACTCGCAGCAGCACTCACACACAACACACACACACAACAATACACACACACCACACACACACAACACACACACAGTACACACACACAATACACACATACACACACACATCGCCCTTCTGTGTATGGTTTTGTGGCTTGTTTTCTTTTCGATTCAAAACTTTTTTGTTAACTTTGACAATAAAACCAAGGGGCGGGGGAGTGGGGGGACTCAATATACACGTAAAACAGATGAGTTAGGGAAACCTGAGACATCAGGGTTTTTTTATGCACTCTTAGAAAACAAGTACCGCTATGGCTTAGAAATCATGTATTTGCAGTTATTATCCCTATGCTGTATACCGAGGGTTTCTTTTCCAAACTTTGTAACTCGACATAAAGTCAGCCTGATAGCAACAGATTTCTTTCCCCCTAAAAACCAAGTAGCTCAACAGACCACAAGGGATCATGGCGGCTTGAAAGTTCTGGTAACACGGAGATAACCCTTCTCCTTTAAGAAGTACGAAGTTTGTTATTGGAATCTTATTTCCCACCTCCACTAGGTTCTACTCATGAACTCACCTCGGACCTTTCAAGTGAGACAATAAACCGACATTTTCTTGTGCAATACGCATTTAGTGCACGTAAATGAACCCATGGCAACAGCAGAGAGCGCGTTTTTTGACGCACTTGCACAAACCTATGACAACAAGCGTGCTGAAATGGCCAGTTTTGCACCCGAGAAACATGATCTTTTTTTCAAATTGAAAAAAGTAAATACTGAGCAACAAAGGTGCTTGAAATTGTTTCAAAGAATTTTTTTCATGTGATTTTATTCAGGGTAAAACGTACTTTACGCTACTGCAAAAAAAGTTGTAGATTAAAAATGACGGTGTTTATATTATTTCCCTACAGCCGCCCCCCAAAGCTTGATATAGGTGAAAGCCTAATCAAATCTTCAAACATGAAACTTAAAACAAAACAAAAAAACAACGTTGCTTTAAGCTGGGAGATACATAGACAGACAAAGCTGACGATCTGTGCTTCGTTTATGTTTGTTTGTTCGCTGGTTTGCTTGCTTGTTTGTCTGTCTGTCTGTCTGTCTGTCTGCTGCACTGAGTGGCGTGCTGTTCTCTCGGGAAGTAGCCTTTGTTTCTCATGGGGAAATCTCCCCTTGGCAAGAATATACTACTATACAAGGCCACAGAGCAACAACAACAACAACAACAAACAGAATAATAATAATAATATAATAATAATAAAATATATAATAAAATATATAATACAATAATATAATAATAATAATAATAAAAATAGAAAATAATAATAATAGATTAACAATCGTTGCTGTAAGATATTCCAATGATTCGTAGAATATCGCAAGGTGAAATTCTTATTGACTCTGTGTGCGTGCGTGCGTGCGTGCGTGGTGCGTGGTGCGTGCGTGCGTGCGTGCGTGCGTGCGTGCGTGCGTGGTGCGTGCGTGCGTGCGTGGTGTGTGTTGTGTGTGTGTGTGCTATTCCTTTTTTCCTTTTTCTTTCTGTTGTCCTCTGTGTTCCATTTCTTCCCTTTTTCAGTGTCTTTTTCTTCCCCTTTTTTTTTGTCCTTTCTTTTTTATCACAACATTCTTCTTCTCTTTTTGCTGATATCAGCCTACGAGTCATAGTTCTTTACTACTTCTTCTTCTCCTCCTCCACCTCCTCCTCCTCCTCCTTCTTCTTCCCCTCCTCCACCTCCTCCTCCTCCTTCTTCTTCTTCTTCCCCTCCTCCTCCTCCTCCTCATTCTTCTTCTTCTCTTCCCTCCTCCACTCCTCCTCCTCCTCCTTCTTCTTCCCCTCCTCCACCTCCTCCTCCTCTCCTCCTTCTTCTTCCTCTCCTCCTCCACCTCCTCCTCCTCCTCTTCTCTTACTTCCCTCCTCCTCCTCTCCTCCTCCTCCACCTCCTCCTCCTCCTCCTCCTTCTTCTTCTTCCCTTCCTCCTCCTCCTCCTCCTCTTCTCCTCCTCCTCCTTCTTCTTCTAACGCTCAGACAGCAACTATTGTCGTCTGTCATATGAGCGAAAATGCGTTGCGCTGCCGTTAAGCGCTTGACGAGTCCGACTTCGGCATGGGAGGAAAAAAATTTAAGTAATTTTGAGGGGGAGAAAGGCAAGAAAATGGACCAAGAAGGCAAAAAATAGACAAGGAAGACGAGACAGGAAGAAAAGAAACAAGGCAGACACAAAGAGAGGGATAGAAAAGAGGGAATTCCTAGCACAGAATTTCCAAAAGGTGGGGATGTTGTTTATACTGACAGGTTCCCGGCATCACCATAGGAGGGTGGGAGGGGGTGGGAACAGATGACAGAATTTACAAAAAACCGCATACACACGGGGAATGGATGTAAAAAAAAAAGCACATGCGGGCTTATTCCATTACAAATATGGCTGGTTTTGAGAACTGGGGCTATTGGGTTTGATCCCAGTGTTGTGTGGTTGATGGGGTTCTCCCACAACGCGGTGACCATCCTGGGTTGACCCTTACGGTTGGCTGATGGGGTATTGATACAAGAAGGAATAAGAGTGTTGGGGGTGGGTAATCTTCTTTTAATCTGTAATCGGTTGTGCAGTTATAATCTGAGATTTAAACGTAAGCAAGGTGACATCCCTGATATGGCCTCTGTGGTCGGCGGGGCTCTAAACAATATGATTGGACTGGATCGTATTTGTCCTTTTGCTTTGTCTTGTTTTGGTTTTTTTCCTTTTTCCAGGCTTCTTATCTTCTGTTTTTCTCTTTCTGCTGATTGTCCTTCTCCTTTTTTTCCTTTCCTTCTTCTTTTTATGGTCATAATCTCTGTCTTTATCATGATATCCTTTTCTTTTTCTTTTCTCTTCCTAATCTTCCTCTTTACCGTTATCCTCTTCTTTGTCATAATCTCCTTCTTTATCATGATCTGTTTTGCATTCTTTTTTCTTCTTTTTCTTTATCATATCTTGTTCTTGTTCTTGTTCTTGTTTTTGCTTTTCTTCTTCTTCTTCATTCTTCTTCTTCCTTCTTCTTCCAATTCTTCTTCTTCTTGTCAATTCTTCTTCTTCTTGACAATTCTTTCTTCTTCTTTGCAATTCTTCTTCTTCTTCCTCTTTTAATTCTTCTTCTTCTTCGCAATTCTTCTTCTTCTTCGCAATTCTTGGCAATTCTTCTTCTTCTTCTTCACAATTCTTCTTCTTCTTCTCAATTCTTCTTCTCCTCCTCCTCCTTTTCTTGCATTTCTTTCATTTCTCTTGTTCTTAACAACCTTCGGGGTTATCTTGGGGGGAAAAGAAACGAGTAAAAAAACAACACAAACAAACAAAAAGGGGGGGTAGGGAACCTCCAAAAATACGCATCGAACGACAAAAATGGCTGACAGGAAGTGACGCATGAAAGAAGGGAAATGACCCGTTTGCTCACACGTGGTAATGCCCCTTTTCTTTCTTCCCGCCCCCAGGCTGTGTGGGGGTTTAGCTTGCAGATAAACGGATGAGGCGTGTATTATATTGCGTATTACACATCGTATTACATACTGTATTAGATACCTAATGACATCAAAGACTTCATTTCCTTCCTCCAACCACTGGCCATTTCCTCAATCCCCCTGTCCAGCCACTGATCTTCGTGCACATGCGTGATGCCCTGTGTGTGTGTGTGTGTGTGTGTGCGTGTGTGTGTGTGTGTGCACGCACTTCACGTACACACGCATAAACATGTCCCCCAAAAGTTCTTCGGATGAGACTATACACCGAGGCCCCGTGTGCAAACGCACGCAGAACATCTTGCGCACACGTTAAAACCCGTTCCGCTTTTATTATTTATTTATTTATTCTTTTAAATCGTAAGAGTAGACCATTGTGTGCGGGTGGGAACAAATGACAGAATTTACAAAAACCGCATACACACAGGGAATGGATGTAAAAAAGCACATGAGTGCTTATTCCATTATCCTCGATATAAAATAAAATAAATGTAGGTTGGGCAAGTGGCCTACAGGCATTTGGGCAGTTTAGCTGTTTGTGGTTGGCTTGCTTGCAGGTACACACACACACACACACACACACACAAAAGCACGCTTGCACACGCATGCAGGCACGCAACCACGTAATGGTTCTGTCTGTCAGTCTTGTCTGTCTCTCTGTCTCTGTCTCTCTATGCCTGTCTGTCTATCTGTTTCTGTCTGTCTCTGTCTCTCTCTCCCTCTCTGTCTCTCTTTGTCTCTCTCTCTGTCTCTCTTTGTCTCTCTCAGCCTCTGTCTCTCTCCCTCTTTCTCTCTCTCTCTCTTCTCTGTCTTTGCCTGCCTCTCTGTCTGTCTATCTCTGTGTATTTGTGTGTGTGTGTGTGTCTCTCTCTCTCTCGCTCTCTCGCTCTCTCTCTCTCTCTCTCTCTCTCTCTCTCTCTCTCTCTCTCTCTCTCTCTCTCTCTCTCTCTCTTTGCCTGCCCGCCTCTTTCTCTGTCTCTGTCTCTGTCTCTCTCTCTGTCTCTTTCTTTCTCTCTCTCTCTCTCTCTCTCTCTCTCTCTCTCTCTCTCTCTCTCTCTCTCTCTCTCTCTATTTCTCTCTCTCCCTGCTGACATCGTTTTACTTATAGCAGACACAGTTGTCAGGCTTCAAAACCAACTAAATGCATTCAAACACGAAGCTGACTGATGAGATCTGACGGTGACATGAAATTAATTAATTTCAGAAAAGACGACCAGGAACGGTTCTTGGGATTTTGCATACAGGAGACCTTTCCATCCACGAAAAATGGTTTTGGGCTGGCACTGAAGTTAGAGTGTACCAATTCATATAGGGGTTTGGGGGAGGTGGGAGGGGGGGGGGGGGGGTAGCCGAGTGGTTGAGCGTTGCGCTGGTGATCTGACGATCCTGGATCGAGTCACCACGGAAGCTCCCGTTTTAGGGGATTTGACCCTGGAGTTAACATCAGTGCTGACTCCACTCCCCCGAAAATCCTTCTGGTGAGACCATACACCGAGGTCCCGTGTGCGAACGCACGCAGAACATCTTACGCACACGTGAAATCCTGTTCCGCTTTTCGTAAGAGTAGGCCATTGTGTGCCCGGTGGGAACAGATGGCAGAATTTACAAAACTGCATACACACAGGGATTGGATGTAAAAAAAAAAGCGCATGAGTGCTTATTCCATTATCCTCGATATAAAAGAATAAAATAAAATTTAAAAATTTAAAAAACACAGAACCATCTTGCGCATACGTTACAAACACGTTCCGCTTTTGGGAAGAGTTGGCCATTTTCGTGCAGGTAGGAACAGATGACAACATTTTTAAGAATTTTAAAACGCCTGCACACAGCTGTCGTGTTCAGACACCATTCCCGAAGTCGGAACGCGGCTACCTTAGTGTTGGGTAAAAACGGCGGTACATGCCAAATCTTACCTTTGGGGAACCTTGGATCTATGTCCGAGGCATTGAAGAACAAATGTGTAGACTTGACTGTCACCACGGACCTCGGTCTGCAAGAGGCTGGGAGGAAAGCTGCAGGTTAAAGAAGAGGGCGAGTCAAGAGGTGTTGAAATTGCCACAGCAAAATCAAATTGCGCTGACTTGAATTTTCTGATTTTTTTTTCGATTCTCAGAGAGAAATTATGTTAACATACGGTGCAGAAATATGATGGTTATTTGATGATAAAGAAATGGAAAGGTACTGACATATACCATCAAGCCTTTCCGTTTGGCACAGTGCATTCGTCTGATTAACATGTTGTAGGATAAAAATGGTCGTCTTCCTGAAAACGCGTCAAATGTATCCAATTTTTGGCTGAAATTAACGGAGCATCCAAATATCAAGTTTATGTAAACATGTGAATGAAATGCTAGTGATTCATTCAGAAACGGATAAACAAAACTGAGTAACACACACACCACACAACACACACACACACACACACACCATTTGTTAGCTATGTATGGATTTGATACCATGTGGATATTTCAGGGAGTTGGTTTTGAACAGTGGTTTTGGTGACTTTATGGACAGATTAACTGCTCCATGCAAACAAGCCTGGCCTGCACACACAGGAGAATGAAACAAGTGCAAATGGCTCTCTTCTTTTCATTTTCAAAAATGTGCATTCAGGTAGTACCACATCAATGGCATAGAAGCAGCCTCGTTTGTTTCAGATTAAGTGCTCTGGGACTTCATGCATCCAAAACATGGTTTCGTTTTGACACATCCACACGATCCCCATGCCCCATGTGTGGTGCCCCTAATGAAGACAAAATCCATATTCAGTTTGTAAGTCATTCGACGTTATTTGTCAAAAATGTCATCAGAGTACTCTATCAAGACGGTAATATCATATTCAATTCAGTCTTTTTTTTAAGTGAAGAGGATAGGCAATAGAACTGTACCTTGTAAGGAACCAGTAAAAGAAGACTTTTCGGAGGAGATTGCATTCTGAAAGCGGACAGAGTCGGTCAGAAAACTCATAACTCATAGAATGAATCAAGGACAGGCATTCAGAGACAGCAGCTTTAGTGCCAGAAAACTGAAGTGCGTGGTGTTGAATGCAGAGAAGAAGTCAACAATGAGAATAGGTACAAAAGAACTAGGTTTATCTACGCGAGTAAAGGCATGACGCAGCAAGGCACTCCAGGTCTAGGAGATAGACAGTAAAGCCCGGAATCAGACAAGATTTGAACTACGAACTTCTCACCTTCTTGATAGATGTGATAGTTCTATCTTTGTTTTTCCTTTTTACGGCAATATCTGTTCATAATACTCGAATACACACTCTGTCCTTGCACAGTATAGTCAGCTGCAATCCATTCCTTGTAGCAGGCTTTGAAAAAATACCTCACTGTTGTATAATTGCTGAATAATTTATGTTTCCCTAATTGTTTTCTCACTTTTATCCTAGATTCTTCTGTATTTCCTAAATTGTGGAAAAAATCTGGAATTTTTCTCAAGGAATATTTCCTTTTCTTTCAGTTCCTCCCAATATTAATTTTACCTTGCACGATTGTTTGATTTCACATCATGGATGATATTTGAGCACCAATTATCCACTTATGCGCTGTGTCCCTTTGGCCGTGGGTTGTTATTTTGTGTGTATGTGTTGGGGGAAAGGGGGAGAGGAGGGAAGGGGTGGAGGGTGATGGTGGTGTTAGTGGGGGGGGGGGGGGGGGGGGAAGAGAGTATAACAGTTTGCAAATATTGTTGCAGTGTATGTTGAGTGTGCTGAAGGCCATGCCAAATTACTACGATAATTATGTTTGCTTGACACGGTAAACATACTTAACACCCAAGTGTTTCATCATCCAAATGGACGCATGCGCGTGAAATTACGTCACATCCTCTTTCGGTTTCTAATCCAAACACTTGTCTAATTTTTTTCTGTTTGGTTGAGATACAAAAGATACTACAACGAAAATACTGGGCTCAATACGGTGGGATTTTTTTGTTTTGCTTTTTGTCGTCGCCATTGTAATAATCCAAATGATTGATTTTCACAATGTTTACATTATCATTGTTGCCATGGTGTGAGTGTGTGTGTGTGTGTAGGTGTGTGTGTGTGTGTTGTGTGTGTGTGTGTGTGTGGTGTGTGTGTAGTGTGTGTGTGTGCGCACGCGCTTCTGTCTGTGTGTGTGTCTATCTCTGTGTGTGTCTGTCTGTGTGTCTGTGTATCTGTCTTTGTGCGTGTTTGAGCATGCATGCGTGCATGTGTCCGCATGTGCGCAATATGTATGTAAGCGTGCATGCGTGACGGTAGGTGTTTGTGTTTATTTATTTATTTATTCTTTTATATCGAGGATAATGGAATAAGCACTTATATACTTTTTTACATCCAGTCCCCGTGTGTATGCGGTTTTGTAAATTTTGTCATCCCTTCCCACCGGCACACAATGGCCTACTCTTACGAAAAGCGGAACAGGATTTAACGTGTGCGCAAGATGTTCTACATGCGTTCACACACGGGGCCTCGGTTTATAGTCTCACCCGAAAGACTTTTGGGGAGAGTGGAGTCTGCACTGATGTTAACTCCAGGGGAAAATATCCCCTCGTGTTCATGCGTACGTGCGTGCGTGCATGCGTGCGTGCGTGCGTGCTTGCATGTGCTTGCGTGTGTGCTTGTGTGTGCGTGCGTGCATGCGTTCATGCGTGCTTGCGTGCGCGCGCGCGCGCGCGCGCGCTCACGTTTGTGTGTGTGTGTGTGCGCGCGCGCGCGCGCGCGCGTGACATATCTACGTATGCTCATGCATACCTTCTGACATGTGTGAGCGTATGTGCCTGTGTGCGCGAGTGTGTGTAAGTAGGGAGGGGGTAAATCAGAAAAATAGTGGAGGGAAAGACAGACATAAAAGAAAACAGAAAAAAAATGAGACAGAGAGGGTTTTTTGTACTGAAGAGGATAAGTAAGATCTAAACACACATGGCTGGTCATGACATTTCGCTCTAAAGAAAAAAAATTCTAAAAATGTACCATGATTATTTAAGGAGAACACAGAATTAACCGTCCAGTTTGCAACAACAAATACCAGATAAAAATGTTAAGGACACTGGGGAAAAATGGAACTGGAAAATCCGCTTGAAGAAGACTGAATTGTCGACCATGATAAGAAGAAGTAGTACAGGACATTATCATTGTTGTAATATACCTCCAGCTTGAGTTGACATGTGGATGGTTTTCATAAGAAGGGGGAAAAGGCAATAAACAGACAGACTGACTGACAGACAGACAGACAGACACGTACACACGCTGGCAGGCATGTGTGCAAGCCCGTACGTTCGTAAGCACGTAAGCGCGCGCAGACACACACACTTACACACGCGTACGCTCGTAAGCACGCAAGCATGCACACACATACACACACATTCACGCACACAATTACACACACAAAACACTTTCACACACACACACTCACTCACACACACACATACATACATACACACCCACACACACACACACAATTACACACACATACACTTACACACACACACACACTCATTCACTCACACACACCCCACACACACACACACACACACACACACACATACATACATACACACATACATACGCACACATATATAACACTATGTTGAATACCACTACAGAATGGCCAGTCTAAATATAACTCCTCTTCACCCACTTCTCCACAAAAACAAACATAAACAACTATTATTTTAGAAAAACAAAAACAAAACAGAACGACATTAGATGGAAGTCAAAAGAAAGTGGTGTCTACAATATTTGAGACAAGTCGCATTTTTGGCTGGTCAGAAAGGAATGAAGACAATGCATCAGCGGTCAGTAAACAAGTCCCTCCTCCCCCCCCCCCCCCCCCCCCACACACCCCAACCCCCCCCCCCCTCCCCTCCCTCCCTGTAGGGATGCTGTGGGGACGAGTCAGTATAAACACCATCCCCACCTTCTGAAAATTCTATGCTAGGAATTCCCTCTTTTCTATCCCTCTCTTTGTTTGCGCTTTCTTCCTTTTCGTCCTGTCACCCTCTTTCTTGTTTATGTCCTGCCTTCTTGGTCCATTCTCCTGGGTTA
>CM054138.1:80041432-80048932 GCA_028751875.1 Rapana venosa | reverse complement strand
AGTCATGCGCTGTTTTATTACTGTTAATGTTATCATGAAATTGTAGCTGTCTATCGCCATACAATAAAGGATCCAGTTTCAGAGTATCACTTGTTTGAATCGAACAATTGAAAGATGTGGACAGTTTAAAAGAAAGACATGGTCGACTGTTTCTTTACAATGTCCACAAGCACAAGAGGGATTGATCAATAAATGGTTTTTGTTTCTTCTTCTTCGTCATCGAACGCTCAGACAGCAATTGTTGTTGTCTGTCACATGAGTGAAAATGCGTTGCGCTGCCGTTAAGCGCCTGACGAATCAGGCCCAGCGCATCCGACCGGCAAGGGAGAGAATTGTTATTTTATAAGTCTTTCTAAAAAAATATTTTTAAAAAAGGAAAATGGGGGGTAGGGCGCAGGAGAAGGGACCAAGAAGGCAGAAAATAGACAGTTTGGAGGTGACAAGAAGAAAAAGAACAAGGCAAAAACAAAGAGAAGGATAGAAAAGAGGGAATTCGTGGCACAGAATTTCCAGAAGGTGGAGATGTTATTTATACTGACAGATCCCAGGCATCCCCACGGGGAAAAGGGGGGGAGTGGGGGTGAGGGGTGTTTAAATCAGAATTGAGATTACTCGCTTCAAGTCTAAGTCTGCAGTGGAGAACTTTCTGTTTTCTTTTTCCGTTAACATCATTCAGCATGGTTACTGAGTTAATGGGCATCTGTCTATTGACATCGACAGCACACTTCAAACAAACAAACAAGCGAACAAACGAGCAGACAAACAAACGAGCAAACAAACAGACAAACAAGTAATCATGCAGACAAACAAAACGCAAACCAGCTAACTGCAATTGATTTCTTTTTTAAAATGTTGCGTGCTTTGAACGTTTCTGGTTCCTCTGTGTGTGTGTGTGTGCGTGTGTGTGTTTGTTGCGTGCGCGCGCGCGCCCGGTGTTGTGTGGGGTTGTGTGTTGTGTGTGTGTGTTGTGTGGTGTGTGTGTTTTCTTTTGTGTGTGTGTGGTGCGTGTGTGTGTTTGTTGCGTGCGCGCGTGTGGTGGCGGTGTGTGTTGTTGCGTGCGCGCGCGCGCGCGCGCGGGGTGTGTGTTGTGTGTTGTGTGTGGGTGTGTGTGTGTGTGTGTGTGGGGTTGTGTGTGTTGTGTGCTTGTGTGTGTTTGTTGCGTGGCGCGTGTGTGTTGTGTGTGCGTGCGTGAGTGCGTGTGTGTGTGTGTGTGTTTGTTTGTGCGTGTGTGTGTGTTGTGTGTGTGTTTGTGTGGGTGTGTCTGTGTGTGTGACAGAGAGACGAAGGATATGAACAGACAGAACGAGAGGGGACAAAGAACACGAGAGAGACGGGACAGACAGACAGACAGACAGGGGAGCGGGTGGTTATATCAGAATGACTAGTTACTGGGAAATTTAAAGGGCATTCACAAAACTACTAAACAATATATTGACACAGGAGAGTTTCCCGACAGATATGGAAAAAAGTCATCTACATTGCGATCCTAAGAACCGGGTACAGCTGAATGTGCCCAACATCGTACAATCACCCTGATGAGTCACCTCACCCAAGTTTTTTACGAATATCATGAAGAAAATGAGAAATAAAATACTCCAAGAAATATCAGAAACGCAAAATTTTGGATTCTGGCAGACAAAGGCACCAGAAATGCAATTTGCATTGAAAACTCTCATGGAAAGATCCATCGAGGTCCAGAAAAGACCTGTACCTTGCTTCATTGACTACTCAAAAGCGTTCGACAAAGTTTCGACACTCCGACTTGTTTGATATTCTGGCAGGGCTATTTCATCGACGGGAAAAGATCTTGAGTCTCAAGAAAATATATTGGGAACATGAGGCAGCCATAGTGTCGACAATGAATCAGTCAATAAGACCAATCTGCAGGGTGTGAGGCAGGGCTGCGTGTTTCACTGATTTATAATGTAATAGTGAAATAATTCTAGAAATATTGAGAATCATGAGGGAATTAGTGTAGGTGGGGCCAACAAAATAACAACCCGTAGATATGCCCAACGACACAGTCCTTATCGCCGACTTGAAGAAAAACTGCAAAGATTTTAACAAACAGTAACGACGAAGCGAAAAGGAAAGGATTACAGCTCAATGCAAAGAAGACAGAATGCAGGTGATCTCGAAAAAAGCTGTTTTAACCACAATGCCCAAAATTTGCCTGTTTAAAAGGAGAGAGAATCAGACAAGTAAACACCTTTAAATACCTTGTTTGTACTATCACCCCGGACGGCAAGTGTGACACAGAAATCAAGAAGAGAATCGGTCAATCTAAGGCAACTTTTAACAACGTGAAATGCATTTTTAACAACATTGGATAAGCCTCAAGACAAAGATCCATGTTGTGAGAGCCTATGTATGGTCCATTCTTCTGTACGGATGTGAGTGCTGGACCCTAGCCAAGGACACAGAACAGCGACTAGAAGCAGTGGAGATGTGGTTCATCCGGAGAATCATGAAAGTCTCATGGACAAAAAGGAAAACAAATGCAGAAGCAATGGAAATAGCTGGATACAAGAGATCCCTTCTCAACACCATCAGAGAAAGACAGCTCACCATTTTTCGGCCATATAATCAGGGCTGACGGACTAGAGAAACTGTTATGGAGTGGCAAAATCTGTGGAAACAAGAGCAGAGGAAGACAACGCACAAAATTCACAGACAGCTTAAACAAATTCGCAACGAATAAAGAGGGCACCAACAATGAGCTCATGAGAAGGACCGAGAACAGGGAAGAATGGAGAGCCATGATCGTCGATGTCTGCAGGACCAGACCGGACACTTGAAGAAGAAGTTACTACGTAGGCAGGGTCAGATCACTATGAGCACAACTATCAAACTGAACCAGGAAGAGGGCCAGTGAGAACAGGGGGTGCGTGGGAGGCAGGGGATGAGGGGGGTGGGGGGGTAGGAAGAGAGATGAAAAATAAATGAGGACCTACATACCTAGCCTCCTACACACACACACACAACACGCACACACACACGCGCGTTCGTGCGCGCGCGTACCACACACACACACAACACGCACACACACGCCGCGCACACACACACACACACACAACACGCACACACACGCGCGCGTTTGTGCTTGCACACACACACACACACACACACACACACACACATACGTACACATGCATAAGTGCGCACACGCATATACACACACATACATACATACACATCACACACGTACATACGCGCGCGCACCACAACACACACACACACATATATATATATACATACCCACACACATACACACATACATACATACACACACCTAAGGGTTATCTATTTCCTATCTTGTCTACTGGGATAAAAGAAAAAGGAAGTTGTACCTCATAGAAATAAGAGGGGCATACCCCCCTCCCCCTCCCTCTTCTCCCCCCCCCCCCCCCCCCTTAAAAACGCCTACGAAAATCACATACTTCTTTGCTCCCTTGAAGTACACGCATGCAAACGTGCTACACACACACACACAACCACACACCACACACACACACACACACACACACACACACACAAATCTGACGACCTTGGTTCGAGTCCCATTCAAAGGGATTTTTCCCCTGGAGTTGAAATCAGTGCAGACTCCACTCTTCCCAAAACCTTTCGGATGAGACTATAAGCCGAGGCCCCGTGCGCTAAAGCACACTGAACATCTTGCGCACATGTTAAATCCTGTTTCGCTTTTCGAAAGAGTAGGCCATTTTGTGCCGGTGGGAACAGACGACAACATTTACAAAACTGCATACACACGGGGACTTGATGTAAAAGAGCAGATGAGTGCTTATTCCATTATCTTCAATATAAAAGAATAAACACACACACACACACACACAACACACACACGCGCACACGCGACACACACACACACACACACACACACACACACACACACACATGACCACGAACACGTACATACGTGTCCATGTTCACAGAGACATACAGACAGGGACAGGCAAAAAAGATATGTAAAAAAGGAAGAGAGAAGATTATAAAGACAAGCCAAAGTACAGATTGACCGATTTTCACATAAGGAGAGGGGGGGGGGGGGGGGCGAGGGAATTAAGGGGGAAATAAATTATTCTAGACTAACCAACTAATCATCAAATTAATGCGCTCTCTCTCTCTCCTCTCTCCCTCTCTCTCTCTCTCACTCTCTCTCCTCTCTCTCTTCCTGCTCGTCTCATCTCTCTCTCATCTCTCTCGTCTCTCTCTGCTCATCTCTCTCTCACTCTCTCTCACTCTCCTCCCCCTCTCTCTCTCTCTCTCATCTCCTCTCTGCTATGATGAAGTTTATGAATGTTGACAATCCAACTCCTAATGATTTATTGATGCAGAAGTTTGAAAATACCTTTTATCTCAACTATCGTAAAAAATACATTGCTTACTCTGGCTACAGTGTGGTCAGAGCACGCTTCCCTCAGCTAAGGTTAAGCAGCATCGAGCGTGAAATGAATGGGTGACGTTTGCGCGCCTTGGCTTCAGTGCAGTCCCCCAGTTCACCCAGCTGTCAATGAGTATCTGCCTCTTTAGGGTCAAGGACGGTAAAGCAGCGAGGGAGAGGAGATGGGCGCCGCCCTTAATATGCTGGCCCCTAGAGAAGTTGAGGTCTCTGATGCCTCGCTCCCCTACGACCAGATAGGTTATGGGACACCTTCAACTTTTACTGACTCATGACAATTAAACTGGAAAATCACAGACTGCCATACAGGAATTATAGGTAAGCTGTATAATCTGGACAATAACGGTAAGAAGACTTGGGTTACAAATGTACGAAAAGGTTTAAGTTCTTATAGATTTGCATATGTTGGAGTAAAATCACGGTGTTGAGGTGTTCAAACTTTATCACATAATTATTTCAAACAAAGAATCATTGATTGCGGGTGGTAAGAATGGCATAGCCTCATGAAAAAAACCCAGATGTGTGGAACATTAATTTTTTCTTCGGGGTCGTCGAACGTAGACAGCAACTCCAAGGCCTGAAAATGCTGGTGCGTAAAGGCCCTCCAGGGGTCCGAAAGTTTGTCCTCATGGGCGGGTCAGTGGCCCAATATGGGCCCTCGGTTTTTTTTGGTTTGGAGGACAGGTTGGGGAAAGTGTTCCACTGTCTGGGACACCCTAAAATACCAAGGGGAACTTGGTGAAATATAGTCGGGTTCTCAGTGTCCAGTCCCACCCTCACAATTGTTAGGGTCTTTTGGATGGGATGGTTAAGTTACAAAACTGGCCCGCCTCCCACGTTCACTCTTTCCCATTTTTTATCTGCGTGACATCCCCTGCAGGAAATATGGGGATGAAAGCAGGGCGGGGGGGGGAAGGGGAAGGATGAACGAAAAAAAAAAGGATGAGCCGCGCCGCCCCAAAACCCCAACGCGCCGCGCCGACGCACACACACACAACAACACACACCACCCAACACACACACACAGCTGGGGGTGCATTTCCCCTACCCTGACTACTGGACTAGAGGAAAGAGGGAATGTGTACAATAGCGAAGATGGAGGAGAAAGCAGCTCATTAAACATGGGACAGAAAAGGTAAGTGCTTGCTGATTTGTTTCCCAAGTGTGACCTGTGAGAGTGTGTGTGTGTGGTGTGGTGTTATCTGTGTTGTTGTGTGTGTGTGTGTGTTTGTGTGTTGTGTCTGTGTTTTGTGTTTGTGCTT
This sequence comes from Rapana venosa, assembly GCA_028751875.1. Classification (NCBI taxonomy): domain Eukaryota; kingdom Metazoa; phylum Mollusca; class Gastropoda; order Neogastropoda; family Muricidae; genus Rapana; species Rapana venosa. The sequence goes on along the minus strand of CM054138.1, from coordinate 80,043,250 downwards.
GTCGTGTGTGTGTGTTTTTTGGGGGGGGGTAGGCAGCGGGGGCGGGAGGAGGGTTGCTGAACACAGCACGCATGCACATTGAATCACGTGTCTGTTGTATGTATAAGTGTTGTGTGTGTGTAAGTGTGGTTGTGTGTATGCGTTGCGCCGCGCGGTATGAGCCAGTGTGCGCTCGCACAACATACCAACACGCGCGGCGCATACACACATCAGGGGCAAAGTGAGAGGAGAGGTGGGAGGGGAGAGTAGAACATGCATGAGAGAAGAGAGACTACACAAGAGAAAACATGACAGACAGAGAGAGAACGATGGACAGACAAGACGCGAGTGATGAAGGTTACAAGATTAGAAGTAAGAGTGATATATAAGACATCAGGAAGGATTAGTCTGATGCTTCTATCTACAAGCAGATGGAAACCCATATTTTATACTTCAGCTAACTCTCTCTGATCCTCTCTCTCTCCCTCCCTCTCTCCTCTCTCTTTCTCTTCTCTCTCTCATTCTCTCTCTCTCTCTCTTCTCTCCTTTCTCTCTCTCTCTCTCTCTCTCTCCTCTCTCTCCCTCTCTCTCCCCCTCTTCTCTCTTCTCTCTCTCTCTCTCTCTCTCTCTCTCTCTGTGTCTCTGGCTTATTCTCTATCTTCCAGGTCCATTCTCTTGCATTTTTAAAAAAAAAACACAAACAAATATTATCTGGCACCTTCCATAGTTATGAACCATTTCACAAGCTGCTCTGAAGACGGAATGCGGAGGCCTGCAGGCAGAGAGCTGAAGACCTCCTGTAGAGTGACAAGCACAGGAGGGGAAGAAGACCAGGCAGCAGGACACAGAGGCTGAGGAAGAACCGGTGTCACCTTGTTTTCCATTTCCATTTTCATAGCGCTGCAAATCACGGCAGATTTCTCTGCGCGAAATTCCGGCTGCTCTCCCCAAGGGAGAGCGCGTCGCCACAAGAGCAGCGCCACCCAATTTTTATTTTTATTTTCCTGTCTTCAAACTGTTGTGTTTCCCTATCAGAGTGGATTTTTTTTTTCCTACAGAATGTTTCCAGGGACAACTGTCTTGTTGCTGTGGGTTCTTTTACGTGCGCTAAATAATTTTGAGTAACACACGAGACCTCGGTTTATGGTCTCATCCGAAAGAGTAGCACCCAGACCACCACTCATGGTCTAATGGATGGGGGAAAGGTTTGGGGCCCAAACAGGGATCGAACCACCGGACACTTCCGATCCGGGGTTTTGACTTTCTAGGCAGGCGCGTTACTTCTTGACCACCGATCCACCTTTGCAAATGAAAGTCCCCTGACGAGGCTCAAACCCAAGCCCTCAGATTTCTGCAGGCTTTGATGAAGACGCTCTAACCAAAGACCAATTCAAGTCTTCACCTTCACCTACCCTGTAGTCCCATGGACCGTGGGGGAACTACCAATGAAGATTTTGCAACCAGCTTCCTCCACTCCCCGCGGTCCTCTGCTTTCTGTAGCAAATCGTTCCACTCAAGGCCAGTCAGTCCACTTTCTGATGTTGTCTCCACATCGTTTTCTCTGTCTGCCTCTTCGTCTCCCTCCTTGTAAACTGTTCCCTGTATGAAGTCTTATAACATAGCAACTCCTGGGCGCTAAAATACAACATAGATTTTTTTAAAGACAAGTCAAGTAAAAATTACCTTAAAAAAATAGAACCTCAAAACTGTATTTGAGCACAAGGGCAAAACAAATACAAAACCACTCAAATCATCAGCAGCAATTGAGATTACTACAATCAATATTTTTCTTACTCCAAACAAACAATGACATCTTTAGAATCAGAAAAAAGAATGATA
>CM054138.1:80018932-80033932 GCA_028751875.1 Rapana venosa | reverse complement strand
ACTGGATTCTTTCCAAATAAGTGGGCGGATAGAGCTGCCAAAAAAGGTGCAAAACATGAACGGGATGCAATAGAATTGCATGTGCCTCTATCCTTAAAAGAGGGGTACAGCTTACTAGAACAAACATCATGGAGACAGGTCACCGAAACTAATCAGCAAAATGATAGATCTTTAACTAGAACTGCAATTAACACCGATAATTTAACAGTCGTGAACCATTCAAAGGCTTGTGTACATTTTTTTACGTCAAGAAGAATTACTGCTTTATTTTATAGAATGAAACTAAATGCATTCATAACCAAATTCAGCAAAAAATGGTAAATGTCTATGTGGTGAGAATATCACCAATACTCATATACTTTTTGACTGCCAGAGTGTAAAACCTTTCATGCCCCATTTTTCTGCAAATTCCCTTACCAGCATATTCAATAATTTAAAACTGGCATTTGAAATTGTGAAAGGCCTTTATCGCAGTCCCTTAGGACATTTGTTATAGTTGCATTAACGTTAATGACATGTTTTTATGTTTTTATAATTCCTGTTGCATTGCCAAGTTTCTTTATGTGATTTTTTTGTAAAAGCATCGTTGGTGTTTTGAGGGGGGTTAATTTTTTTTAATCTATTTTTTTATGTTAATAAAGACATCCACCCCTCCATTTGTTCCCCCTCGTCTAATATCACTAGAAGTGAACAGACGTAAAATTGAAGTCAACAACAACAACAACACACACACACACACACACACACACACACACACACACACACACACACACACACACACACACACACACACACACACACACACACACACAAGAAATCCCTCAAAACGTTCTGTAACTGGGTTCAAGTTGCAGGCTGAAAAAAACCATTCTCTCCAGAACCAGCATGTGTGCAGACTAAACTCCTTCCAGTCCTTTGCATGAGACTATAAACCGAGGCCCCGTGTACGAATGCGCGCAGAACGTCTTGCGCACACGTTGAAACCTGTTCTGTCTTTCTGGAGAGTATGCCATGTGTGCCGTCAAGAGGGTATGACAACAAATATGTACATTTTCTATTAAAAAAAAAATTTAAATAAAAGTATGCACACTGGTGTCGCGATTAGGCATCGTTCCCAAAGCCGGAATGTGGCTACCCTTATAAAGGTAAAAGGTAAAGGAGTCCCATAACCTACAAGGTCGTAGGGGAGCGAGGCGTCAGAGACCTCACTTCTCAAGGAGCCAGCATATTGAGGGCGGCGCCCATCTCCTCTCCCTCGCTGCTTGACCTTCCCTGACCCTAAAGAGGGCAGGTACCCATTTACAGCTGGGTGAACTGGGGGACTGTACTGAAGCCAAGCGCGCAAACGTTCACCTATCCAAGTGGTAACCACGCTCGACGCTGCTTAACCTTGGCTGGGAGAAAGCGAGTGCTCTGACCACTGAGCTATCCCGTCCCCTTACCTAGTAGTGGGCAACAAACGGCAGCACACTGAAAGATTAATGGCACCACTGCTGAACCTGGGTGCACTAGCCGAGGAACAAGCAAACCGGAGACAGAGTAGAAAAGGATGAGAGGTTAAACCGAGGTCAGGGGTGGGAACACCAGCACAGACAATTACAATCTAGCATGCATGGAAAACCCCGTTCCATCTCTCAGAGGAGAGCAGACGATCGCGTGTGAAACTGGATGACTAGAATACTAGAAAAAGAAACATTAGCAACAACAAAAAAACAATCCAAAACCCAACCTGACCACCAACAAAAGGACCCAGATCTAGCCACACTGTAGTGCTGTTTACATCAGGGGTCAGAATATCGTGACAAGAGTAAGAAAAACAACCAACCATACAAACAAACAAACAACCGCCTCAACAGGAATACGGAATAATGACAAGCACAAAGGCGCTGATCGAAGCTGCGACGAGCAAAGCAAACGTTCAGTCAATACAGTAATGAACAAACCGAGAAACAGGAAAACTGCCATCAGTCCGCTTATTGTGCAAGGGATGATACAACATTCAAGTGGGGAACATGCATTTCTTCAACATTTTTCTTTTCAAATTCAAAAAAGTCTTTGATTCCTGCATTCTGTTTAGAGATATGAGAAGTTATACAAAGCGTTTGAAAGAAAAATTATAACTGAACAAAATGAATCGACATGCAACATTAATATCAAAGCATTTCTTCTTCTCTTCCTCCTCCTCCATCTCCTCCTCCTCCTCCTCCTCCTTCTTCTTCTTCTTCTTCTTCTTCTTCTTCTTCTTCTCTTCTTCCTCCTTCTTCTTCTTCTTCTTCTTCTATGTCTGTCATATGAGCGAAAATGCTTTGCACTGCCGTTAAGCGCCTGACAAGTCAGGCCCAGTGCATCCGACTTTGGTGTGGGAATTGTTATATTTTAAATCTTTCTGGAAAAGAGGCAGGACCAAGATGACAGAAAGTAGACAAGAAGGGGGTGACCGGAAGAAAAGGAACGAGGCAACAAGAAAAAGAGGGATACAAAAGAAGGAATTCCCAGAAGAGAATTTTCAGGTGGGGATGCTATTTATACTGACAGCCCCCCTCCCCCCCCCCCCCTCAACTCCGTATCCACAATCCACATCAAACTCGTTATTATCTCACAAGTAGAGAAATTGATATGGGCTACCAGCAGACATCAAAACAGGGGAAATTCCCACAGAGGAATCATGACAGTAGTTGGTGTGCCGGAGCTTTATCACAGTTCTTGATTAAACCATTGACGCTGGGGCAACAGCAAGGTGAGAGGCTGTATGACCAGTGGCTTTCTTTCCCACTCATGGAATTCCACTTTACAGCTTAGTCTTTAGTGATCGACTATGACTCTAACTAGGAGGCTTGACTCGCACAGTCCTTATGTGCTGCAGCCCTGGGGGCTAGTTGGCATTTGGAGAACATTTCCAACGCTGACTGTCCTTATGCCCACTTGGCCAAGAGAGTGGGGATGTACTGTGGGCAAGGCATCTCCACTATAATCAAAATTCTGCCCAGTTTCCGAAACAGCAGCTGCCTCCTCTGCTGTTTTGGAGGTCATCGTCGGACACCACCAACACACACACACACACACACACACACACACACACATACATATATATATATGGCAAATATTTACCTATTTATTTGGGCTTTTGGGGGGGTGAATATATTTATTTATTTATTTATTTATATGACCTTTTTGGGTGGGTGTGTATTCCCCATTTTCATTATTTCTGTGGTTGTACTTTTGATACAGTCAAGTGTCCAGTTTCATATTCGTAGTCCAAGCCCAGTTGACCTACTTACGGAGTCAGCCTGAACGCTAAAGCTCAGTGAGCTAAACGAAGACAGAAAGCAGCCAGCAAACCAAGCAACCAACATGGCGGCGTGAGGGCTGCCGGGGAACAGGAAGTGTCTTTCTCCCTGTCTTCAACACTGGAGAACTCCTTTCCCACACTCTGCCCCACACTGAAGAGCAATGGGTCTCTTTCGTGTGTGTGTTGTGCATATTATGTGTATGTGTGTGTGTGTGGGGGGGGGGGGGGGTAGTGTGTGTGTGGGGGGGGGGGGGAGGTTGTGTGTGAGGTGTGTGTGTGTGCGTGTGTGTGTGTGTGTGTGTGTGTAGTGTGTGTGTGTGTAGTGTGTGCGAGCATGTGTGTATGAGAGAGAGAGAGGATGTGTGTATGTGTGTGAGAGAGGTGTGTGTTGTGTGTGTTTTGTGTGTGTTTGTGTCTGTGTGTATGTGTGGGTATGTTTGTGTATGTGTGTGTGTGATCTGTGTATGTTGTGGTGCGCATGTGTTGTTGTTGTTGTTGTGTTGTGGTGTGTGTGTGTGTGTGTGCGTGCGTACGTGCGCACGCGCGCGCGTGTGTGTGTGATCTGTTTGTGTATGTGTGTGTTGCTGTTGTTGATGATGTTGTTGTTTTAGTGGTGTGGTGTGTGTGTTATAGTGCGTGCGTGCGTGCGTGCGTGCGTGTGTGTGTGTGTGTGTGTGTAAAACATTGATTTAGAAGAAGAAGAAGAAGAAGAACAACAACAACAACAACAAGAGCAACATCAGCAACAACAACAACAACAACAAGGAGGATGAGGAGAGGAAGAAGCAGAAGAAGAAGGAGACAGACAGAAAGACAGGCAGACAGACAGACAGAAAAACAGGAAGAAAGACAGGCAGACATACAGACAGAGACAGACAGAAAGACAGGCAGACAGACAGACAGAAAGACAGGCAGATAGACAGACAGAGACAGACAGAAAGACAGGCAGACAGGCAGACAGAAAGACAGGCAGACAGACAGACAGAAACAGGCAGACGGACAGGCAGAGACAGACAGAAAGACAGGCAGGCAGACAGACAGAAACAGGCAGACAGACAGACAAAGACAGACAGAAAGACAGGAAGACAGACAGACAGACAGAGACAGACAGAAAGACAGGCAGACAGACAGACAGACAGAGACAGACAGAGACAGGCAGACAGACAGACAGAAACAGGCAGACAGAGACAGACAGGCAGACAGACAGAAAAATAGACAGAAAGAAAGAAAGAAAGACAGACAGAAAGACAGCCGGATGTTCAGATATCTAGATAGAAACAGCCAGAGCACTGCACAGTTCGCTCTCACTCCAACATTTGCCCGCCTAGGTGTAAAAGTCCTCCTCCTCCTCTTCTCCTCCTCCTGTCCAGACTGTACGTATGTCAGCCGATTGAAATGGAAACCTCGATCGAACATGATACAAAATAAAATGAAATCACAACAGAATCTGAAAATGACCCCATGCTGTGAACAAACAGCTTTATCTCTGTTTGAAAAAAAGAAAACAAGGAAGAGAAAAAGGCTAATGACAAATTCATATCAATATTGTGATCAATGTCGTGTTGTACTTTTTGCTGTCAGTCAACTGTGTACCTTCAGTTATGGAATTGTCTTTTCACTTACTTTTTTTTACAAACATATTGTTGTATTTGTATACTGCTTCGATTTTTTACAAACATATTGTTGCATTTGCATACTACTTTGAATCACGGCAGATTTCTCTGTGTGAAATTCAGGCTGTTCTTCCCTGGGAGAGTGCGTCGCCACAAGAGCAGCGCCACCCATTATTTATTCTTTCTTCTCCTGTCTGCATGTGTATTGTTTTCCTATCAGAGTGGCTTTTTTCTACAGAATTTTGCCAGGCACTGCTCTCTTGTTGCCATGGGTTCTTTTACGTTCGCTAAATGCGTGTTGTACGCGGGACCTCGCTTTATCGTCTCATCCGAAAGACTACCACCCAGACCACAGCTCACGGTCTTGTGGATGAAGGAAAAGTTTCGAGCACAAGCGGGGAGTTTAAGAAGCATATTATGAATGTTTTAATAAACAATGACGAAATCTCGAAAAAAAAAACATTATATTATATTATGCATGTGTATCTGCGTCTATATATAGGTACATTCACAAGAAAATGAGTGGCGCTGTACCTGTGGCGACGCTATTGTTCCAAGCAGAATAGCCCCAGTTTGATATAAATAAAACCTGATGTAATTGTGTGAGGGATAAAGAATAATTTTAACTCCTGCGTGCATCCGGAACAATATGTATAAAGGTAAAGCTGTCCCATAACCTATGCGGTTGTTAGGAACCAGGCATCAGAGACCTCACTTCTCTAGGGCCACCATATTGAGGGCGGCGCCCATCTCCTCTCCCTCGCTGCTTTATCTTCCCTGACCCTAAAGAGGGCAGGTACCCATTGACAGCTGGGTGAACTGGGGAACTGTACTGAAGCCAAGGCGCGCAAACGGTCACTCACCCACTTGGTAACCACGCTCAATGCTGCTTAACCTTAGCTGGGGGACGGAAAACTACATGCATGGCATACAAGCAAAACATTCCTCTATACACGACTACTGCTGTAATCGCTCCAGTGTTTATCAGCACACTGCATGCATCAATCTGGCATCCCCAGAGGGGATTTTATCCAGCTGTATCTGCCCCCCTGGGGACGGGATAGCTCAGAGGTCAGAGCACTTGCTCGCTCGCTGCAGGCTAAAGTTACATGTGGCTGCTATGCGGTTGGGTGACTGTGTACCTCCGTGGTCTAGAAGTTACGCACCTGCCTAGAAAGCCAAAAGTCCGTGTGGTTCGATCCCTATTTGTCCCCGAAACTACCCCTCATCCCCCTCCCCCTCCGCCCCATCTACTAGACCTTGAGCGGTGGTGTGGGTGCCAGTCTTCCGGATGAGACGATAAACAAAGATCCTATGTGCAACACGTGGTTCCTCCCTTCCTTCTTCTTAGCGCATGTAAAAGAACCCACGGCAACAATAGAGTTGTCCCTGGAACACTGACTTCGGTATAGAAAACCCGCTATAACAGGGAAAGAAATCCATAATTTATGCAGAGAGGAAAAGAAAAAAATGGGTGGCACAGCTCTTGTGGCGACGCGCTCTACACAGGGGAGAGCAGCCTGAATTTCAGGCAGCGAAATGTTCCGTGACTCTAGCCAAGGAACGGAATAAACAAACCTGCCTCTTTCCCCACTCGGCCTCCTTGGCCCCTTCCCTGTCACGCTGCAGAGCTAGCTGTCAGCCAGACTATAGTGGCATCATGAACCAGTCTGTGTTTACTGCTGTCAGCCAGACTATAGTGGCATCATGAACCAGTCTGTGTTTACTGCTGTCAGCCAGTATAGTGACATCATGAACCAGTCTGTGTTTACTGCTGTCAGCCACAGTATAGTAACATCATGAACCAGTCTGTGTTTACTGCTGTCAGCCACAGTATAGTGGCATCATGAACCAGTCTGTGTTTACTGCTGTCAGCCACAGTATAGTGGCATCATGAACCAGTCTGTGTTTACTGCTGTCAGCCAGTGTATAGTGGCATCATGAACCAGTCTGTGTTTACTGCTGTCAGCCACAGTATAGTGGCATCATGAACCAGTCTGTGTTTACTGCTGTCAGCCACAGTATAGTGGCATCATGAACCAGTCTGTGTTTACTGTTATCAGCCACAGTATAGTGGCATCATGAACCAGTCTGTGTTTACTGCTTTTCCAGCCACAGTTTAGTGGCATCAATGGGGCCGTCTGTGTTTCCTGTTATCAGCCACAGTATATTGGCATCAGGGAACCAGTCTGTGTTTACTGCTGTCAGCCACAGTAAAGTGGCATCAAAAAACCAGTCTGTTTTTTTATCCCTGTCAGCCACAGTATAGGGGGCATCATAAACCAGTCTGTGTTTATGCTTTTAGCCCCAGTTTAGTGGCATCAAAAACCAGTCTTTTGTTTAAATGTTATCAGCCAGGGGGAAAGGGGTTTCCGCGATGGGGGGGCCACAGACTCTAACATGTAAAAAACGTTTGTTCGGTAAAGAAAATTAAACAAACACACACCCACACCACACCACAGACTAGAAAAGCCACCAACACCCGGGACGCACACACACATACCCCAAAACCACAACACCCCGGGGGCGCACACACACACACTTTCCCCGCACACCCCCATGCACGAAACCACACACACACAAAACCCCATGCCAAAACACACAACATCCCAAAACCACAGAGATCAGTGTTTTGTAGTCAGTCTCCCCAGTTACAGATTTTTCCCCTTTTGGTAGGGGTTATGTGGGGCTTTCCCGAATATCATTTAATCTATAGGCACCAACAATGTTTGGCTATTCAACACTATTTTTTAACTCCAAATGGGGTTGGGGGGTTTTGGGGTTTTTGTGTGTTTTTGTTTTGTGTGTGTGTGGTGTGGGTGGTGTGTGTGTTTGTGTGGGGTGGTGTGGGTGTGTTTTGTGTGTGTGTGTGTGTGATTGAGATAGAGAGAGAGATGCAGTAAAGAGGAGAGACACACACACACAAATAGACACACACAAACACAAAAAAAAAGACAGACAGAAACAGGAGAGTTTTAAAAATTTTTAAATGTGTTTTGGCCTTGGGTTTTAATACACATTTAAAGGGGGGGTGGAAAAAGGGTGGTCCATTAATGTATGAAAACCCGAAATTTTTTTTAACCCCCCCAATCAAAATACAAAGTAAAAACCCATTTATATTTTCAAACAAGCTTTTTGATAATTTTAAAATATTGCTGATTTACAGTTTTTTTTTCATTTTTCCTTTCCCTGGAAAAATTAAAGCAAAATATATATAAACTGAACAGAAAACCCATGAACAAACCTAAAATTTAAATTTTTTGAAAGTGGGGGGGGGTGGAGGTTTTGAGATAAAAGGATGACCTAACTTTCAAAAAATTTAGCCTTGTCTTCTTCTAATAGCTTAAAACACTTTTTAAACCGACATGGCGACGGGACTTCTTCGCTCTTTCCTTTCTAGCATTTCTTGACAGGGGTTTAAATCAAGGAAATCTTTAAGGAACTTTTCCTCATTTTATTATATAATGGACAGTAAGAAAGAAATGTCGTTATTTTCTTCTTGAAAACCAAGAACATTGCTTTTTCCATGGGTTTTAAATTTTCCTATGCTTATTGCAGTTTATAGGTAATACCCAATTTCTTACAGTGAAAACCCCTTTAAAAAACATACTATTTCAATGCATAAAATTTTTTGTTTTTTTGCCAAGGGACATTTTAAACGTTCTATACATTTCATATTACCCCCATCACGTGGGTGGATGATTTTTCCCTGCATGATATATCTATTTAATCTCTGTTTAAAACTCACTTAAAAAAACTGCGTTCATTACGGGTTTTCCCTTTGGGTTCACCCAATAAAAAACGGGAAAACCTGTGCTACATAAAAATTGTCCAAATTTCTGTCCCCCAACATTTTTTTCCCCCGTTATCCAAAGAAAAAAAGATCTGTAGATTTTTTTGGGAAAGGTTGTTGCTTCCATCTGCAGTAAAGGGCACCCAAATTTACTTAAAGATCTGACGTTGTGTTGAAAAAAAGGGATATCGGGCCTAGCTCACCTTTACACTAATTTTTTTGGCGTTTTCAAAGGTACGCCCAGATTCGTTTGCAAGCAAAAAAGGTGTACTTTTTCAAGGTTATGGGTTTCTTTTAACCCCCAGCCCTTCAGGGGGGAGTTTAACAATATCGACTGCCCCTTTTTCCCTAAATTTATCTTTGAAGAAATTTTTTTGTGTCATTTTTTTGGGCATTTTGAATAAGCTTTATTAAAAATTATAAAAACCCCTTCTTTTCCCTTTTTTGTAAAAAAAATTCAGCGTTCCAAGTTTGCAACTTATTTTTTGTTGTAAAGAAAACCCAAAGGGGAAAGTGAAAATTGTTTCCACTTCCACAAGATCCCCTTTCATAAACCTTTTTTCTTTTTTTGATAGGTGTCCACCTTTTTAAAAACCTTAACCTTGTCTTTTCTTTATTAACTCAAAATTTTTAAAATTTATCACAAAAAGTTTTTTGAAAATTCATTTGATTCGCAACCCTCGGGGAGGGGTTTTTGAAAACCAATCCCAAAACTTCGTCAGCGAATAAGGAATAAAAATTTTTCGTCAAAAGTTGGAATAAGCTGAATCCTGAACCCCAAAAAGGGAATTTATATGATGAGTTTAAGTTATTTTTTAAACAGGGGAAAAAAGGGGGGGGATTTAAAAACACAACCTTGGCGAATCCCGTAGGACAATGGAAAAAATCTTTTTATAGTCGTTTTTTAATTCTTAACAGGATAGGAGTGAGCTATAATTAGCTTTGAGGGAGCAAAAAAAACTTTCCCCCCCACTCCACCCATCAAAAACGGGCCTTCAATTTATTTTTTGGGTTTGATGTACAGAGTAAAATGCTTTCTTGATTCAATAAATGCCACATACAGCTTTTTTTCCCACTTTTTTAGACTTTTCTGAATAACAGAATACAATGTAAAGAAAATGATCAAATGGGGGGAAATTAAATTTTTCCTAAACCTGTTTGGTTTTTTCAACAATACTGTGGTGTCTTCCAACCCAAAGTACGTCGTTTGGGTTTTAAAGGAATTGATTTTTAAAAAAATTTAAACTTTAATTTAATACTAATTAAAAAAACCCCTCTATAATTGTCTGGGTTTTTTTCTGCATCACCCTTTTTGAAGATGGGGAACTACTATTGTTTTTTGCCCATTCTTTAGGTAAACCTTGACTAAATTTTTTTTTTAAAAGTTTTTTTTCCAAAAACTTATCACACTCCATTCCCTGCTTTTAGCTTCTTGCTTTTAACGCCATCTATTCCGGGGGATTTGCCCCCTTTTGGGATTGTTTATTGCACGTTTAATTTCTTTTTTTTAGTATGGGTTTTTAAGTTATGATCTTTGTCTTTTCCAACTGCTATCTGAATCAGTGTTATCTTTGAGCTGTATTTTCCCGTATTTTTCACATTTTGAAATGTTCATACCCTTCTTCCGTTTTTTTTTTTAATGATGCCCGTCCTTTCCTCCCTCCCTTTCCTTTTTTGTTCTTCCAAAAAAAAAGCCGGGAAACGTTGCTTTTCTTTTCCAACAAAACAGCGAGGGTTTTTCTGAACCATCTCTTCTTTTGTTTTAACAAAAAAAACTAAAAATGCTTTTTCCCCTTTTAAATTTTGTTTTTTTATAAACTCCTTCCCCGTTTTCTTAAAGTTCTTAACTGATTTCCCTTTTCATTTGTTTTGCTCTGTGACATTTTAGCATCAAACCAAGGGGATCGCCTGGCTTTTTCCCCATACTGCATTGTTTTTAAACCCTGCACTTACTTGCCCTTAGGAGGCCAGTAAAAAAAAAACTCGGGGCCTTATCCCCTTTTGTTTGGGAATGAAATAGCCTTTTCCCGTTTAATTTTTGGGTTTCTATTTTCGTTAATTTCTTTTTGAAATTCCCTCTTTTTCTTTCCCCAAAATTTTTTTTTCCCCCAAATATGGAAATTTTTTCCCCTTTCCCTTTTTATTTTTATCAATATTGTCCTTACTACTGGGCTTTTTATGTAGGTTTAATACGTTTAAACGACAGGGGGAAGTGGGCTGATTTTATTGATCCAGAAAATTTCAGGGTTTTTTATCTTTTAAACCCGTTAAAAAAATCCATTTAACAAAAAAAATTTAAACCGGGCCTTTCCCCCTGAAAATACCAATAAGGTGCGTTGAAACGTTCCATAACCAGGGCTACCCCTTCAAAAATTTCACATTCAGGGCACATTACAAAACTCCCAAAAAATTGCTTACCAAACAAAAAGACATTTTTTGGGTTTCCCAAGTTTAGAAAGAAAAAAATTATTTTCGTTTGTACATCAAAAGGTCGAAAAATCTCAGCTCAAGTCGTCACAGTTTTTGGAAAACAGTTGTGCATTAAAAACACCCGAAAGCTTTAAAAAGGGAATCATAAGTTTTTGTAAAGGGGCCCTTAAAAAACTTTTTTTTAATAATTTTTAAACCCTTGCCATTGTCAGTTTTGCCCAAAAAGGCGGTCATGTGGTTGGGGAAAGTAAAAAGTAGATAATTTAAAAAACATTTTTTTCTTTGTGTTCCGCTCTTTACTAATTTTCAAATATAACAAAATTTTTTAAATTTCTGGTGAATTCTTTTAACATACTCAGAGGAGCATTTTTTCACGAGAAACCCCTAACCCCCAGAGTGTCTGCCGTGCTTAGTAAACTTTCTTTCTTTTTAAATATAAAATGTTTTTAAATTTTGGGAAAAGATGCTGTTTTTAGATTATCAGAAAAAAATTTTTTTGTTAAGGGGAAAAAAAAATCATTTTGTGTGCAAAATTAATTTAAAAATCTGGGTCTTCTAAATTAGGAATTTAATTTCCCCACCATTGTAACACAAAAATGTCATAACCCCCAATTTACTTTCCGTATATCTGAGGAAATTTTTTAGCTTGTCAAGGTTTAACAAACCAATTTTGTCCCTTTCTGTGCCTTATAGGGTATGATGCCGGCCAAACCCCCATTCATTTTCCCCCCCTGGTTTTAAGGGCTGTAGAGTCATTTCACTGAATTTTTCCGGAATTTTACTGTCAGTACTTCCTGGTTTTTGGCCCCCGCCTAAAGCATTTAGTGAATGTTTGGGCAGCGTTCTTTTTTTGGTTTTTGTCAGGCGAAATGTCCGTGTGGTTTGGGCGTGATTCCTTCTTCTTGGCCGCACTTTTTTCCTGTCTTGCGCGCAGAAAGTGGCTTGGGAGGCTGGGGAAAATTTTGGACTCCAAAAAACCCCTGCCCCCCTTTGACTGCCCCGGAAAATTTACCTCCCGGGCCCCCTGTTGTTCCCCTTCGGAAATGTCTGTTGAAGCTGGTTCCCCCCCCCCCTTTTCAGTCTGTTGTGTGGCCCCTTTTCTTGTCAGCCCATTTGGTTTGAGTCAAGTGTTAAATTGTTGTTACATGTTGTAAAAATCATGTCCATTACGTCTTTAATTCCCGGGTTCCCGCACATAGTTCTCCATATTGTTTTTCTGTTTTTTTAGTTTTTGTTTATTTTTTTTGATATGGTGTTTGTCTTCTTTTGTTCTGTCGTTTGTCCCCTGTTGCCCCAAATTTACCGTTTTTTGCACCCCCTTTTGTCTGTGTCTGTATCAAACCCCCTTTTTCCTGGTTTGCCCACCACTCAGCAGCCAATTTTGTGGTTTCTGGGGAGCAAACAGGGCACCCGGGGCTTTTGTCTCTGTGGGTGTGCCGGGCCCTGCTGAGGGTTTCCCCCCTGTCTTCTGTTTTCCGGTTGTGGTTGCTGCTGTACTCCCCAGGTTGGAAGCCTGCCGCTGTGTGGTTTGGGCGTCGAGGGGGCCCCCTGGCTGTAAGTCGGTGCCCCGGGAACCCCCGGCAGTCTGTTGGCAGCGTGCTGGTGGCCCGTTTTGGGTTTGTTGTGGTGCTGGTTTCCCCTTTTTTCTGGACAGGGTCGTCATTCTGCACGCGCTGATAGTAGGGTGCCATTTTACGCTCTTTGGGTCCAAATTCCCTTTTCCCCTGTTAGTCCCCTCTGTAAATTTGTTTCGCTTTTCTTCCCAGTCATATTCCTTTGGGAGTAAAGTCATATGGGGGTCGGGGTAGTTTTCGGTTTCCCCTGTTCTGGTAATGCCCGGTATTCCGGGTTCTCCCGGGTTTTTGCTATCTAAGATGATCTTTATTGTGGTTTTGTTGCTTTTTCTCTCCTGAAAATTTTGGGGTTTTTGGAAAATAGTTTTCCATCCCCTTCCCCCTGGCCTTTTCTGATTTGGGGTGATTTTTGTCGTTTCTACGATTTCTGTATGGGACTTTCTGTGTCGTCCCGAGGGAATTTTTTTATTTCCCTGAGGTTCCTGGGGCCCCGAGAAAAACTTTTTCATCCCTAGCCCGTTTCTGGATCCCGCCCCTCTGGAAATCGTGTTCGGGGACTGGTTCGGTCCTTTTTGATCACCCCTAATCTGCCGTGTCTGTTAAAAAAATTGTTATGCCCCGGGCCCCTTGTAGAAGTCCAAAAGTTGTCTTGCCTTTTTGTTAAAACAGAAGTGACCCCTTTATTTTTCTCACTTTTTTCAGTGGTTCGTAGTTCCCGTTTTTTTCCTGTTTTTCCCTTTTTTTCCCCCACCTTTTGAAAAATGTACAATAGTGGGCGAGTTTTCGTCACTTTGTCTTCTTCCTCCCACACGGGAAAAAACCCTTCCTAAAAAAATAAAAAAAATCCCCAAATTTAAAAAAAAAATAATGGGCAAAAAAAAAATTTTAAAATTTAAAACCTCCAAAAAATTTTTTAAACCCCCCTGATTTCCCGGATTTCCCAAAAAGGGAAAAACAGGGGAAGGTTTTTTTTTGTTTCCCAGGGCCTTTTTTTTTTTTGTTTTGTTTCTGCCGCCCCCCCTCCAGTGTGTCCCGTCTCTGCAGTATTGAAAATGTAGTCTTTTTTGAGATTTCTGATATCTTCAGCACCCCGATTGCAAATTCTTTCAGCCCCGTTGACATCAAGGGCCATTCGGGGGAGTGTGTTGTCTAGATGATCAAAAAATTGCTGTTTTAGAGTGCGTTGTTTGAGGGTTTTTGTGGGATTGCAAGCAATGTAGATCTGTCCTGCCCCCAGTCCATGACTTGGAAAAAAGTATTGTACGTGCATTTAGGACCCGCTGTCGGGCATAGTTTTGGGTATGTATTAAAAACAAGGAAAGAAAGGGCTTTGGTAAGAAAGGGGGAAATTTTTTCCCGGGTTTGTCGACGAGAGAGGAAAGGCGAGAGGGGGGAAAAAGAGAGACAGAGGGATGACAGGAAAAAGAAGAAGACAGAGAACCCGAGAGAAAAAAGAGAAAGAGGTTTAAAAGAGACAGAGAGACAAAAAAACAGGAGAGAAGGGGGGGGGGGGGAGAGAAGAGGCAGGGGAAAGGGGGGGAGGGCAGACAGAGGAGAGAGAAAAGGAAAGGGCAGGAAAGGGGAAACAGAGACAGAGAGTTAGAATGGACGGGGCGGGGGGGGGGGGGGGGGGGGGGGGGGGGGGGTTGGCTAATTTTGGTTTTTTGTTTTCCGGTTTTTTTTTTGTTTTGTTTTAAATTTTTAAATTTTGTTCTTCTTTTGTTTTGTTAGTGGTAGAGCGGGGGGAAAAGGGGGGGTGGGGGGGGGTTGAGTCAGTTTCTTTGGGGAAATTTTTTTTTTTTTTTTTTTTTTTCGGGTTTTTTTTTTTTTGTTTTTTATTGGGGGGGGGGGGGGGGGATGGGTTTTTCTTTTTTTGTTTTTCTTCTCTTTTTGACTTTCTGTCCCTTTTTTTAAATTTTTTTTCGGAAGGGGTTTTTTTTTTGTTTTTTTTTTTTTTTTTTGGTTTTTTAAAAAAAAAAATTTTTTTGGGTTTGGGTTTTTTCTTTTGTTTTTTTTTTTTTTTTTTTTTGGGGGGGGTTTTTTGTTTTTTGTTGGTCTGGTTTTTCTTGGGGGTGATTTTTTGGGTTGTTTTTGTTTTTTTTTTTCGAATCGAGTTTGTTACGTTTCTGGTTTTTTTTTTCTTTGAGTTTTTTTTTGGGATTTCTTTTTTAAAAAATTTTTTTGGGGGGGTTTTTTTCTTCTTTGTCGTCTCGTTTGGGAAAGCTCAGACAGCGGATAACTTTGTCTGTCATAGAGTGAAAAAAAGCGTTTTTGGGGTTTTGAGTGTGGTTTTTTTTCTTT
>CM054138.1:79991432-80011432 GCA_028751875.1 Rapana venosa | reverse complement strand
TGGTCACCAATGGATGGGTGACTGACTGTAGGCGCGTGAAAACTGGATGTTGATTACAGAACTGCCAAAGAAAATTCCAGTCTTTGAAAGGAAAGCCTTCAGAAGATTTGTCCACATCTCCTGGCAGGACCACAGAACCAAGGAGTCAGTGTGAAAGGCAAGAGGTGATAGTCATGACAGCTGGGCCACAGCAACAAACCCCTTCTGGTTGGTGTTGTTGTACAGAGGCCTGGTTTAGTCACGTCACGCGTCATAAGGGATAGCCTAGTGGTTAGGACATTGCGCTCACAATCTGACAACCCGGGTTCGATTCCCGTTTAAGGGGATATTTTCCCCTTAAACAGTGCAGTGCAGACTCCACTCTCCCCTAAAGTCCTTCGGATGAGACTCTAAACCGAGGCCCCGTGTGCGAACGCACGCAGAACACCTCGCGTACACGTTAAAATCCTGTTCCGCTTTTCGTAAGAGTAGGCCATTGTGTGCCGGTGGGAAAAGATTTCAATTTACAAAACCGCATACACACGTGGACTGGATGTAAAAAAAAAAGGCACATAAGTGCTTATTCCATTACCCTCGATATAAAAGAATAAAATATAAAAAAATTAAATAAAAATAAGTCTCTTGCCAAGACTGTCCTGCAGGGGATAAACACTGGAGGTAGAAAGAGACACGGCAAGGGCAGACAGACAGACAGACAGAGGAAGAAGAACTGCATGATGCAGAACTAACATCACAGACTGGACCACCGACCCTGACATGGCTGTGCTGTGTTGTTGCTGTGAAAGGCTGAAGACAGACAGACAGACAGACAGACAGACAGACAAACAGACAGGCAGACAGACACACCGGCCTGGAGAACATCATCGACCAACGCGTCCTGCATGTCTCTCCAACGATCATCTTTCCTAAGGAATGATGATGATGATGATGATGATGATGATGATGATGATGATGATGATGATGATGATGATGATGATGATGGTGGTGGTGGTGGTGGTGGTGGTGGTGGTGGTGGTGGTGGTGGTGACGACGATGATGATGACGATGACGATGATGATGACAATAATAACAGCGACGACCACGTGGTACTAAGTTCTGAAACATCATCCTTTTAGTGCAATAAGCATAGGCTCTTTGGCAAACATAGGTTGTTGTTGTTGTTGCTGAAGTGGTGGTGGTGGTGGTGGTTTTGCTATGGTTAGGGTTGTGGTTGTAATTGCAGTAACTGTTGTTACTGTTGCTGTTTTGTTTTTGTTGTGGTTGTAGGAGTGGTGTGGGCATAATGCTTTTTCTAAGATTGTTATTGTTGTTATTGTCAGTGTTATTACTATCTGGTTGTTATTGTTGTTGCTTTCTCTCTCTCTCACTATCTATCTCTCTCTCTCTCTCTTTCTCTCTCTCTCTCTCTCTCTCCTCATCTCTCTTCTCTCTCTCTCTCTCTCTCTCGCTCTCTCTCTCTCGCCCACTCGCTCTCTCTTACATTATGTAAGATTTAGATTAAGAGCACTTGGTTTCAATGCAAACAGAAGATGGCTTCAACATCAGACGTCCACACAGTTTCCGAGCATGCCCCTTGTGTGAAAAAGTACATTATTTCCTTCCTGAAAACTATCCTCTTTTCAGGTCAGAAGCTTTCAAAAGACCAGATCAAGAAGGAAGGTGGCAGGACGGGTAAGACGTTCACTACCCAACATGTAAACCCTGAGGTTCTGGGTTCAATCCCCAGCCTCGCCCTTTCTTCCCAGTTTGACGAAAAACTCGAACTGAATATCAAAGTCCTTCCGATGAGAATATTAACCGAGGTTTCGTGTTGCGATCGCACGCAGAACATCTTGCGCACACGTTAAAAACCCGTTCTGCATTGGGAAGGGCAGGCTATTTCGTGCCAATCGGAAGGGTGACAATTTAAAATAAAACCAAAACCCGCATGTACACAGGCATCGTGTGCAGACGCCATACCGGAAATCTAAATGGTAGGCGGGAAAAACAGTCGCACACGCAAAAATCCATCATTGGTAAATCTCCTAGCTCTCTCCAAGGAAATATTTTTTAAAGAGGACCCAATATCATTTCTGTATTATCGTCTGGTGATGATTATTGTAACAAAATCTGTTGCGAAAGTTTATTGCTAAAACACATAAACTACGACAATCACAGCTTAACGCCAATTAGTTTAACAACTTTGTGACACAACTTAAAGACATATTCATATCGCTGTAGTTTCCAGCAAGAACACTTAATGAAGATTTCTCATAGAATTTAATTGTATGGCCGAATTTGAATCGGATATAGCTCTTAAGTGGGTTCCTGTCGTCATTTGGAGTTGTTCATTGTTTCCTGTCGTTTATTCTTGACGGTAGAGTTTTCTTTTCAGTTGGTAGTCGAGTTGACGCCAGAATTTATCGCGGTATCCGTTTAGAAATAGCTCTTTTCCTTTCTTTAAATGCATTATGTCATTTCTGTTTATTTATTTGTATTTACACACACACAAATTAATGTGTTACCCCCATTGTCGGCAGGCCACTTTGGGTAATGACAATAAATTGTTTAAGGCGTCAGAGTCTCTCTCTCTCTCTCTTCTCTCTCTCTCTCTCTCTCTCTCTCTTTCTCTCTCTCCTTCTCTCTCTCTCTCTCTCCCTCTCTGTCTCTCTCTCTCTCAGTTTCAAACTTTCTCAGTTTCTCAGTTTGAAACTGAGTTTACGTCAGAGCTTAAAGTCGTATCCGTTCATAGAGAGCTCATTTTTGGGTTTTTTGTTTTCATAACGTTAAATGCATCATGTGATTTTTCTTGTATTTATTTGTATTTACAAAAGAAAGTCGTGTATAACCCCCCTTGTCAATAGGCCACTTTGGGCAATGACAATAAATTGGTCAAAGCGTCAAAGCGTCTCTCTCTCTCTCTCTCTCTCTCTCTCTCTCTGAGCATTGCTGGGGCCTATCAAGGGTTTTGTTGTTCTTTGGCATCATCTCGATTACTTGGTTCCGTTTTCTTTCTGTGTTGTTGCTTGCTTTCTTTCTTTAATCTTTCTTCATACTGTTGTTGCTTTTTTTTCTCTTTATTTTGGATTTGTTTTTTTGGTAAATTTGTTCAATTGCTTTTGGTTGCTGTTTTTTATCTTTTTTTTTAATTAATTTCTTCTATTGTTGTCAGTTGTGTTTATTTTGGGGTTAGTTTTGTTGGGTTTTTTTGTTTGAGGTATTTTTTGGTTGATTATATTCTTTTGTTGTACGTTATTTTATTATGTTTTTGTTTTTCATTATAATTTTGTTCTATTTATGTTGATTGTTTTAATTTTGCTTTTGTTAGGGTTTTCATTTTTGTTAATTTGTTCTATGTTTTTGGTTGATTTTGTTTTGTTTTGTTTTTTGTTGTTGTTAATTTGTTATATTGTTGTTATTTGCTTTTCTTTTTTTTTCTTTTGTTTTGTTTTTTGTTTGGGTTTGGGTTGTTTTTTTTTGGTAATTTGGTTGGGTTTTTTTGTTGATTGCTTTTATTTTGTTTCTGTTTTTGTTTTTTATTTTGTTCTATTGTTGTTGGTTGCTTTTGTTTTGTTTTGTTTTTGTTTATTTGTTTTATTCATATTGATTGCTTTTATTTTGCTTTAGTTGTTTTGAATTTTTTATTAATTTTTCTCTTGTTGTTAATTGCTTTTATTTTGTTTTGTTTTGTTTTTAATATGTTCTGTTGTAGGGGGTTTTGTATATCAGAGAGGTAATAGGGCAGGAGTAGAGGGAAAGGTGCAGAGAATAATTATGACATATTATCTCACAGCATCTGTACAGCATTTTCTTTTTTGCATGCCTGGGTGTGAGTGGGCTTGTGTGTGTGTGTGTGTGTGTGTGTGTGTGTGCGCGCGCGCGTGCCTGCGTGCCTGCGTGCGTGCGTGTGTGTGTGTGACTTCCGAACAGATATTTTTGGCGCTCCTCTAAGCAGCCAATCAAATTTCAGAAATGTGAAGAACCTCTCAGATTTCCTTTTTTGGCCTCAAGGCAATGTCCATTTCTTTTGTATGGCCTGTGTGTTTGTGTTTCCTTGTTTTACCTTGCTCCTGTTGGGGGGGGGGGGGTGTCAAGGGAGTTTGGGGGGGGGGGGGGTTTTAACCTACGTGTTTTTCTTTTTAAAGGCGGGATGGATAAGAGTTCGAGAGAATCATTTGTCACTCGATTTCAGTCATAATGTTGTTGTGTTTTGTTGTTGTGTTTGTTTGTTGTTGTTGTGCTAGTGTTTGGTGTTGTCGTTGTGTGTTCTTGTTGTTGTTCTTATTATTTTTTGGTTGTTGTTGCTGAGTATTTCCAAAAGTAAATACTCATACATGCGAGTCAGTCAGTGTGGTGTGAGAGTACATAGTCGATGGGACGTTTGCGTGTTTTCGAGTCCTGCGACATATAGGTACCCGCATGCTGATTCAGAGGGGTTTTGTTTTTCCTTTAGTGAGACAATAGATCTACAGGTTGTCATGCGAGGAGCTTGTTTGTCATGGATGAAAGTCATCCTCACATGACATGTCATGTCATGTCAATGTAAGCCTTGGCACTTTGCTCACAGTAGTAACTGTTGTTGCTGTTGTTGTGTTGTTGTTGTGTTGTGTTGTTGTTGTTGATGTTGTTGTCTGTCTCTGCTGTGCTTGTTGTTGTGTTGTGTTGTTGTGTTTGTTGTTGGTGTTTGTTGTGTTGCTGCTGTGTTGTTGCTGTTGTTGTGTGTGTTGTTTGTTTTGTTGCTGCTGTGTTGTGTTGTTGTGTTGTTGTTGTTGCTGTCTGTTTGTTGTTGCTGTTGTTGTTGTTGTTGCTGTGTTGTTGTTGTTGTTGTTGCTGTTGTGCGTTCCCCAGCTTAACACTCTGGGGGTCACCCAAAACATTACGCAGTCTGATTCACTCATTCCACCTGGGAATCTCTGTGAGATTGAAATTGAACACTGAATGAGAGGTTTGCGTGGATGACTGTTTTTAAGTTACCCCGCTATATAGGCAGCCATACTCCGACGTCAGAGGATTTTTTTTCTCCTTTCAATGAAGAGTGCAGGTTGTTATGTTAAGAGCTTGTCATGGCTGAAGGCAATCTCAACACACCATTTTACAACAAACAATTTAGCGCAGGCCTTGACACTTAGCTGACATCAATAACTGACACAGCTTTTGGCCTGAGCCATGTCATTGTGTCATAATTCACATTCCTTTCGATAAACAAAAATGCAGTTGAGTTTTTTTTTTTTTTTGCTTTAACATAAGACTAGATGAGGCAAAACAGAGAAAACGATGGGAAGACAACATCAGAGAGTGGATCGGCCTTGAGTGGAATGACTTGCTTCGAACCGATAGGGGTGGAGGAAGCTGGTTGCAAAAATGTTAGTGGTGCCCCAACGGTGTACTAGACTTACAGGATAGGTGCAGATGATGGTGAAGACTCGATATTTTTAATACTCTTGGTGTTCTGGTTTCTAATTTCAGAAACTGTTTAGATCTTCCCTACCCAATCTCAGGTGACTTTAAGCGGTCACGCTGACGTTAAATGGTACGTCATTGTACGCATGACGTCATTTAAGGCCTTGCTTTCGTTGGTAAACTTTAATGGTGGATCAATCCAAACCTTTTTTTTTTTCATTTTAAGACTTAAGATTTAAACTAAAAATGAATTACACAAAAAAATGTGCAAACTGTAAGACGTCTTTGACGGTCTGGCCAGAACCAATGTGCACAGTTAAAAACGGACGACGGACGCTATAGCTGAGTGGTTAAGACAGTCTGACTTCAATCCCATGGGTCCATGAAGTCGTGGGTTCGAATCTCGGCAGCGGCGTCTGGTGAATATAGGATGTGCATATTTACCGTCTCCCAGGTCAACTTCAAATTCAGACCTGCCAGTGCCTTAATTCCTGTCGTGTATATACACACACACAAGAGATCAAATATGCACGTTAAAGATCCCGTAATTCATGTCAGCGTTGGGTGGGTAAGAGAAACCACGACCACACCCAGCCCTGGTGAGGTAAGACTGTTCGACTTCGACCCCATGGTCCATGAAGTCCATCCCCGAAATCGAAATGCGGCTACCTGCATGCTGAAGCAAAAACTGGTCGCATACGAAACATCTCACCGCTGGTGAACCTCGTAGCTCTGTCCGAGGAATGGAGGGGGGGGGGGGACACCCACCAACAACAACAACAAAACCTAAGGGGAAAAAAGCACTCATAAAGGATGATGACATTTTGTTCACTGCCGAGTACAAGTGATAAACCAACTTCTCTCTCTCTCTCTCTCTCTCTCTCTCTCTCTCTCTCTCTCTCTCTCTCTCTCTCTCTCTCTTCTCTCTCTCTCTTCTTCTCTCTCTCTCGTCTCTCTCTCTCTCTCTCTCTCTCTCTCTCTCTCTTTCCCCTCTTTCTCTCTCTCTCTCCCCTTCTCTCTTCTCCTCTCTCTCTCCCTCTCTCTCCCTTTCTCTCTCTCTCCTCCCCTTTCTCTCTCCACCCCTCTCCCCCCTCTCTCTCTCTCTCCCCCTCTCTGTCTCCCCTATCTCTCTCTCAATCGCTCTCATCTCTCATCTCTCAAATCTCATCTCTCTCTCTCTCTCTCTCTCTCTCTCTCTCTCTCTCTAGCCACATTGGCAATGACAATAAATTGGTCAAATCGTCAAGCGTCTCTCTCTCGTCTCTCCCCTCTCTCTCTCTTCTCTCTTCTCCTCCTCTCTCTCTCTCTCTCTCCTCTAGATTTTTTTTTGGGGTAGAATTTCTTCCAAAGCTTTGTTGTTATTGTTAATCTCATTCTGTGGCTATTGGAAGCAAGGGGGGGGGGGGAGGGGGTGGCATTTTGATCACGGGATCCTGATTGTCGTTGATGACCGCTTGATGGCTTGATGAAGTGTTGCTCCTTCGTCTGCGATCCCTAGCAGAATGGCAAAATCCCTCTTGAATGGCCAGCATGGAACGCTCTATCGCTGGTCATTAGACAGGACAGTTGCTGTCGTGAAGAGGTATTGGACCTGTGTTGGGGGAGAGAGGAGGGAAGGGAGGAAGACAGAGACAGACAGACTCAATGTGTGCATGTGTGTAAGAAGAAAGAGAGAGAGAGAGACAATGACAATGACAATGACAATGACATATTCTTTTATTTCGAGGATAATGAATAAGCACTCATGTGCTTTTTTACATCCAGTCCCCGCCCGTAGGGATACATCTTAATAATAACCCAACACTTATACAGTCTCACAGTAGAAACAAGGGAAATAACCCTTTTCAAAACAGCCCGCCCCCCCACAACCCCCCCCCCCCTTCCCAATAAAACAAACAAATAAAAGAAAACCCTAACCCCCCCCCCCCCAAAAAAAAAACAACAACAAAACCAACCAAAACAAACAAACAAACAAACAAAAGAGAAAGAAAAACCAAACCAACAAAAGAAGAAAAAAGAAAAAAGAGAAAAACAAACAACAACAACAACAACAACAACAAAACCAAGAAAAATAACAACAACCAAACTTAATAAGTCATAAAGATAAACAAGAGAGAGAGAGGGAGAGAGAGAGTGAGAGAGAGAGAGGAGACACAGAGAGAGAGAGAGCACGAGAGAGAGAGAGAGAGAGAGAGAGAGAGAGAGAGAGAGAGAGAGAGAGAGAGAGAGAGAGAGAGAGAGAGAGAGAGAGAACTCGAACTCGAAAGATGTATTCACAAAAAGGCCATTGGCCCATACATGAAGGGGAGTTGCCAAACTGCTTAGTATTTTAGTGAGAAAAATAAGTAACACAAAAAAACCAAAATGTTAATGTATACCCACAACTACCGCAATAAAAATTCCGTTCCAAAAAATATGACTTAAGAAACCAAGGTATCTCTTATTCTAAAGGCTTTACACAAATATAAAGCAAGGCTGCGCACAATCTCAGGGTGACTAGATGCCATGAGTAGACAGAATCTAAATAAATTAGTCTGTCTACTATACTTTACCGGAATGTAATGAGAGCGAGAGCGAGAGAGAGAGAGAGAGAGAGAATCAGAACTCGAACTCGAAAGAGAGAGAGGGGGGGGGGGGAGAGACAGACAGACTGTGAGTGTATGTGTGTACGAAGAGAGAGAGAGGGGGGAAAAAGAGAGAGAGAGAGAGAGAGAGTGTGTGTGAGTGTGTGTCTGTGTCTGTGTGTGTGCGTGCATGTACATGTGTGTGTGTTCATGCGGGTGGGCGTTTACATATGCGTGCGTATATACATGCATGTTTACGTGTGCTTGTGTCAGAGATGTATTTATTTGACTAATTAATGTCTGCGCACTTGCTTAAGCCCTTTTCCAGTATGAAAGCGTGTGTGCATGCTTGTGTAGATGAAAATGTACGCGTGTATGTATACAGTGTAAATGCATGAACACGCGTATGGTACCATTGCACGTGCGTGTCAATGAATCTAATACTTTCCTTCGATACAGATCCTTTCACCCGTTGATCATAAATGAGAAACTTGAGAAACATTTTAAAGTACTTACTAATCTTAGACGGATTCCTTGGGGCGAGAGGGGGAGGGGGTCGGAGGAGGGTAGGGGGGTGGGGGGGCTCTTGTATCTTTGTTTGGGCTTATGTCTTAAACAGGCTGCTTATTGGTTTGTTTCATTTGAAAAGGAAAGTTTCATCCATACAGATCTACACGGGTTACCGCCTGCTTTTTTTTCCCTTTCCTTCTCGGAGAGAGTTACTTCCCTTTATCTGTTTCCTATCATTCCGCACAAGACCTTGTGGATTAAAACTCCTTTCCTCCAGCTCCCATCCTTACCCTGGAGAACTGTCGTCACCAGATTGGTCTGTGTGTTTTTCTGTTTGCAGGACCAGCTTAATTATCTCTGTCTGCGCTTATCAGTATCAGCCAGCGTTTGTCTTTGCACTGAGAGTTCATCAAGAATGCTTTTTAGTTTGTTCTCCTGTCTGACCGTTTCACTCCTGGAAGTCGCCTGCAGAACCACATTTCGGCTGTGTTAATTTTGTGTCTCTTTCCAATGTTCGTAGTGTCCAGGCTTCTGACCCATACAGCAATGTAGGCCAGGTTAGTGGGTTTTGGCAATTCTAATGTTGAGATATTTGGGCATGCCTCTCTTTCCAAAATGTGGTGTAACTGAATCGTCATTTTGCTTGGCCATACCGAGTTGTTTAAAGCAAAGGCGGAGAAAGGGAACACGAACGCAGTTTTATTTTACGAGGGTTATAGATTAAGTTACAAAGACTTTTTTTCATCCAGCCCTCAACATGAAAAGAAAATACCCCCCCCCCCCCCCCCCAAAAATGGCAAGAAAAACCAAAGCAAAGAAAGCAAATGAATACACATACACACGTGGAGACAGAGACAGAGACAATGACAAATTGACAATGACAAATTTTTTTGATGTCGAGGATAATGAATAAGCACTCATGTGCTTTTTTACATCCAGTCCCCGTCTTTAGGGATATTTATATTAATAAAGGGGTTTTTTTTTAAAATAAGCCCAAATACGAATACACTCACACAGTAAACGAAAAAAAAAATACCCCCACACAAAAAACATAAAAACCACCGAAAAAGAGAGAGAGAAAAACAACAACAACAAATAAAAGAAAGCAAATCAAAAAAAACACACAGAAACAACAACAAAAAATGGCAAAGAAACCAAGAGCAAAATAAAAGCAGCAACAACAACAAGTGGAGAGGGGACAAATAATCGCTCCCCCCCCCCCCCCCAAAAAAAAAACAAGAACAAAAACAACAACAAACCTCCATAATATTAAGGAGAACAAACCATGTAAATAGTATCATTTAGCTAACATAGAGAGACACACACAGATGCACAGAGAGAGAGAGAGGAGAGAGAGAGAGAGAGAGAGAGAGAGAGAGAGAGAGAGAGAGAGAGAGACACACACACACACACACACACACACACACAATGACAAATTCTTTTATTTCGAGGATAATGAATAAGCACCCATGTGCGTTTTTACATCCAGTCCCCGCCCTTAGGGATATATATTAGAGAGAGAGACAGAGAGAAGGACACAGAGAGAGAGCACACAGAGAGAGAGAGAGAGAGATGTGTGTGTGTGTGTGTGTGTGTGTGTGTGTGTGTGTGTGTGTGTGTGTGTGTGTGTGTGTGTGTGTGTGTGTGTGTGTTGGGGTGGAATTGAACCTAAGACTGTTCGAGTTTTTTGTCCACCTGCTGGACACAGAGACAGACAGACAGAAAGACAGACACACATACAGAAGCAGAGAGGGAGAGTTTTCAACAACAACAAAAAACAAACTTAGCTTACATTGTGTGTTATGTGGAAATAGCTCTATTATGCAAAATCATGTAGCACAGCATCAGGCAGCAATGTACTGACAGCTCGGCAGAGGAAGTGCGGACTGGAAACCGGTGCACCAACACACTGCGGAAGAGACAAGAGACACCTCTATGGTGGAGACCCAGCCTTGTGCACACAACTAAGAGAGTCGGGAGGACTTTCGTGAATAACTCTTCAGGGCACTCATTACAAGGATCTTCTTTGGGAAGTGAAGGAATGAAGTTTAGGACTACGTTAATGAAAATCACTGTCATTTTTTGTAACAACGTGTTGTGTGTGTGTGTGTGTGTGTGTGTGTGTGTGTGTGTGTGTGTGTGTGTGTGTGTGTGTGTTATTACTAAGGTCAATTCACAACGACATTGTTGGTTTTTTCAATGAGAAACCTGGGAAGATGTTAACTGGCTGCGAAATACGACAGACAATGAAGTTAACCCTTTTCCCTTCTGGCTAAAGGCAACGTTACGTTCGTTCTGTGTGTGTGTGTGTGTGTGTGTGTGTGTGTGTGTGTGTGTGTGTGTGTGTGTGTGTGTGTGTGTGTGTGTGTGTGTGTGTGTGTGTGTGTGTGTGTGTACGCGCGCGCGTTCGTGTGTGTACATGTGTATGTTACTGCTGCTGATGCTGCTACTACTACTTACACTGCTATTATCATTTTTTTTTATTATTATTATTATCATCATCATCAACATCATCATCATCCTCAGTAGTAGTAGTAGTAGTAGTTAGTAGTAGTAGTAGTAGTAGTAGTAGTAGTACTGCTATTATCATTTTTTTATTATTATTATTATCATCATCATCAACATCATCATCATCAGTAGTAGGTAGTAGTAGTAGTAGTGTAGGAGGAGGAGGAGGAGGAGGAGGAGGAGGTCCAGAATAATGGAATAAGCTCTTTTTACCTCCAGTCCCCGTGTGTAAGCGATTTTGTGAATTTTGCCATCTGTTCCCAACTCGCATACATAACCTGATCTTTGAAAGATGAAACAAGTTTTAACATGTACGCAAGATGTTCTGCGCGCGTTCGCACACAGGGCCTGATTTATAATCTTATGTCTGTGCGTATGCGTGTGTGTGTGTGTGCGGGAGGGGGGGGGATTTGGTGGTACCATTCCTCTCACTGTTACATTAAATAGTAAGCTTATATAAGGTTTAGATGCACCACAATTTATTCAGCGTAAGCAGTAAAGCGTTCAATGGTACAGGCAATCTTTATACATTCCACGTGCCCTCAAGTCAAGTCAAGTCAAGTCAAAAACACTTTAATCATCCCATGAAGGGCAATTACAATACTGACAGGCACATTGATACGTAGAATTATCTCAAAAGACACCAGAAAAATACATTTCAAATTGGTATGAACATTTCAAGATAGCTTTTTTTTTTAAATCACACACACACACGCACGCACATACACACACACACACACACACACACACACACACACACACACACACACACCACACACACACACACACACACACACACACACATCCTTCGGATGAGACTATAAACCGAGGCCCCATGTTCGAAAGCATGCAAAACATCTTGTGCACACGTTACATCCTGTTCCGTTTTTCGGAAGAGTAGGCCATTGTGTGTCGGTGGAAACAGATGACAAAATTGACAAAACCGCATACACACGGGTACTGGAAGTAAAAAGCACATGAGCGCTTATTCCATTATCCTCGATATAAAAAAATGAATTTAAAAAACACACACACAAGCCCGCTGTATGTAGGCTGCGTTAGAAAATAAAAGACCTCTGATGGTAACCCGACAAGCTATGTAGTCAACTAGCGTCTTGTCTTAGGTCTTCCCTTAACCTATGTGGTCGTTGGGGAGCGAGGTGTCAGAGACCTCAGCTTCTTCATGGTCCAGCATGTTGAGGGCGGCGCCCATCTCCTCTCCCCTCCCTCGCTGCTTTACCTTCCCTGACCCTAAAGAGGGCAGGTACCATTTATTGCTAAATGAATTGGGGGACTGTACTGAAGCCAGTAGAGCACTCACTTTCCTCAAGCTAAGGTTTGGCAGCATCGAGCGTGGTTACCACTTGGGTGGATGACTGTTTGCGCGCCTTGGCTTCAGTTCAGTTCCCCAGTTCACCCAGCTGTGAATGGGTACCTGCCCTCGTTAGGGTCAGGGAAGGTAAAGCAGTGGGGGAGAGGAGATGGGCGCCGTCCTCAATATGCTGGTCCCCGGAGAAGCTGAGATCTCTGACGCCTCACTCCTCTACGACCACATAGGTTATGGGAACTCGGTTACCTTTACCTTTTTACTGAAGCCAAGGTGCACGAACGGTCACCCAACCACTTGGTAACCACGCTCAATGCTGCTTCACCTTATTTGCTTGGGGAAAGCCACTGAGCTATCCCTGTTCCCTGCTTCGAATCTTAACAAAAGGATTTAAATCATGGGTCCTTTTATTCACTTGCGTGTATGTCCACACATACGTACCTCAACCCTCTACAACAAACTCCACACTCATATCTATCCTCTGTTCCTCTCTTGTTTTCAGATGATGCCAGCATCACGCAAACCCACCACCACCCCTACCCCTACCACCCCCCTAACCACCACCACCCTACCACCACCCTCCCCCTACCCCCCTTCACCTCCTTCCGCGGCATGCTGACCCTTCTCTCCGTTCTGGCCGTCCTCCTCCACTCCTCCCCCACCCCCACTCTCGCCGCCCCCTCCCGCTTCTCCTCCCCTTCTCTACCATCCTCCTCCTCCTCCTCCTCCTCGTCCTCGTCCTTCCCATCCTCTCTGCAGAAGCGCAGTCCGAAGTTGCTTCGTCCTCTGCAGCCCAGCAGTCCGCCAGCGGCTGTAGGCACGTGCAGCAACAACGTGGAGGTCTCGGCCGTCTGCTACAACTGCGCCGCCTTCTCGCCCAAGACTTTCCACACCATCCACAACCGCTGCTGCATGCAGGCTGGGCCTGTGCGGGACCTGTGCGTGAGCTGGTACACCGAGGAGCCCCAGAAAGGGCGCCGTCTCAAGTATTTCTGAAGACACGGGGGCGTTCACTGGACTTTTGGAAAGGCGTTTTCGGGCGTTCTGGGGGGGGAGGGGGGTTTGTGTGTGTCTTTTTTTTTTGCTAGGAGGGGGGGGTCTTTGTTGATGTGAGTGATGTCCCTTTTTTTTTTGGGGGGGGGGGGGGGGGGGTTGTTGTTTTTTGTTTAACTTTTTCAAATTTTTCTAGTTTTTGAGTTCATTTTTTTAAGGTTTAGTTTTTGTTTTCTTGTATATGATTTTTGAAGAACTGTTTGGAATGGTGGACTTTACTTGTTTCAGTGATTGAGGAATGAAGGAACATGACTGATGTAGCCCTGTTTTGGCGGGGGAGAGGGGGGCGGGGTGGGGGGTGGGGTTAGGTTAACTTTTCTTTAGCTATGACTGTTTTCACAACTTAATTTTGTTTTCTTTTTAGAATACCGTTTTGATTTGTTATTGATTAAAAGTCGATAAAGGGCTGCATTGAGAAGTCTGTTTCCTTGTTTAAAACTGCTGATTTGCTCGTTTTTATGCTTTTGTTTTGTTCTTTGTGAATGCGTTTTGCATATTTTGTTTTAGAATGTATTACCGTTGAGAATACTGAAGGGTCTAATGCTGATGAAAAGTTGCAAAGAAGATTAGTATGAAGCAAGCTCTCTCTCTCTCTCTCTCTCTCTCTCTCTCTCTCTCTCTCTCTCTCTCTCTCTCTCTCTTCTCTCTTTCTCTCTCTCTCTCTCTCTCTCTCTCTTTTTCTTTCTTTCTTCTCTCTCTCTCTCTCTCTCTCTCTCTCTCTCTCTCTCTCTCTCTCTCTCTCTCTCTCTCTTCTCTCTCTCTCTCGTCTCTCTCTCTCTCTCTCTCTCTCTCTTTTTCTCTTTCTTTCTCTGTCTCTCTCTCTCTGTCTCTCTCTCTTTCTCTCTCTCTGTCTCTCTCTCTTTTTCTCTCTATTTCTCTCTGTCTCGCTTTCTCTCTCACTCTCTCTCTCGCTCTTTCCAAAATAGTGTTAGCACAAACAGAATAACAAACGAAAGCCCTTATCTATTTATCTATGTCTTTGTTTATTTATTCATGTATTTACTTATTCAATTATTTACTTATTTATTCAGTCATTCATTTATGTCGAGGATAACGGAATAAGTGTAAACCAATTAACAAGGATGTGAAACTTTTCTAGACAAAAAGAAAAAGCCAGAGCTGCAACCTTACTCCGTGACATTTGTCTTCTTGCTTCCAAAACCAAATCCAATCTTTTTCCGAATTTCACAGCATTAAGGAAAAGCATGATCATTCGTAATCTCCCTTCAACAATTGTTTTCCCTCTCTTTTTCACATTTTTCTTGAAACTTTCAAAATTTGACTTCTTCCTTAGATTCTTCAAAAGTCGTCGATGCAACTGTACTGAATTCATCAGAGAGAGTGTGGTGAGCAAGTTAAACCTTGTGGATCCCATTTCTCCAGAGTGCATTCTGGGCATCTTCGTATCCTCCAAGCCGCATCACAGCCATGGCTGGCCTACTCTACAAAAAAGTGGATGGGTTTTTGATACTAGTGCAAGACGTTCTGCATACGTTTGCACACGATATCTCGGTTTAGAATCTCACCCCGACCTAGAAGGGAGTGAGTATGAAGTGCATAGATGGAAAAAAAAATACCAAAACCTCAATTGGATACCTTAGCCCAGACTCGAACCCAAGCCTTCAGTTACTGCCAGGTCACATGTGCTAGGTTCTAACCACTGCGCCATCCTGGGGCTTTCTGAGACTGTTTCTGTCACAGGGTATCAACGATCGACGACAAAAAAAACATTATTGATCTGTTTCTTGTACTGCATGAATGGAAGGAGGTGTGGTGTCATCTTTCGTCCTTGTCAGACAGAGAATCACTGCATGCCTGAAGTTCAGGCTTCTCTGTCTGGAGCAAAACTCGCCACCATCAGATGGAACCACATTTATTTTGTCTTTAATTTAGTCTTTCTTCTTTATCTCTGTGAGTGCGTAGTATGTCTCCAGTTTTCTGCCAGGATCAGTTTTGAAGCCTTGGATTCTTTAACGTGTGGTGATTTTTCTAGTGTTCCAAGATGTTGGATTAAAGGTATGGTTTCAGTGATATTTACAGGCGCTAGTAAACAGAGGAAAGCTGCAGGTGTGGAATGTTGGTTCTTCTTCTTCTTCTTCTTCTTCTTCTTCTTCTTCTTTGTATTATTTGCATTTTTTACATTCATTGCATTCTTCTTTATTTTTAGCATTCTTCTTCTTCTTTCCATTCTTCTTCTTCTTTTTTCCATTTTTCTTTTTCTTCTTCTTCTTTTTCTTCTTCTCTTTCTTCGCAGTCTTTGTATTATTATTATTCGCATTCTTCTTCTTTGCATTATTTCTTCTTCTTCTTTTTCCTCTTTGCATTCTTCTCTTCTTCTTTGCATTCTTTTTTTTCTTTGCATTCTTCTTCTTCTTTGCATTCTTCTTTCCATTGTTCTTTGCATTCTTCTTCTTCTTTGCATTCTTCTTTCTATTGTTCTTTGCAATCTTCTTTTGCAGTCTTCTTCTTCGTCGTCGTCGTCGTCTCTTCTTCTTCTTCTTCTTCTTCTTCTTCTCTTCTTCTTCTTCTTCTTCTTCTTCTTCTTCTTCTTCTTTATTTTTATCAGCCTTTCCGATTCAGCTTGGGTTTTCTTATCGTTGTTTTATTATTACTTTGATTTGGCATTTTACTTGTTTGCAATTATTGATTTGTGTTTGGTGATTATGTTTAACATCTACAACAGAATAAACCTTTGCCTCCTCTATTTTGGGTGTTGAGTTTGTTTTCAAATTGTATGAGAATTTGCGGGGAAACTTGATCATTTGTGGACACGTTAGTTCAAACTTTAAATTGTAACGTAAGCATGAGCAAATCAATGTACGCACGCACGCGTACACGTACACAAACGCACACGCTCGCGCGCGCGCGCGTGCACACACACACACACACACACACACACACACACACACACACACCTCCAAAACTCCTTTGGATGAGACTATAAACCGAGTTCCTGTGTGCGAACGCACGCACAACATCTTACGCGCACGTTAAAACCTGTTCCGCTTTTCGGAAGAGTTGACCATTGTGTGCCAGTGAGAACGGATGACAAATCTACAAAAGTGCATACACACGGGAACTGGATGAAAAAAGCATATGAGTGCTTATTCCATTATTCTCAAAATAGAAGAATCACACACACACACACACACACACACACACACACACACACACACACACACACACACACACACACACACACACACTTTTTCGTCTATTACTTTAAGTGAACAGACGTAAAATTGACACAACACACACAACACACACACACACACACAACACACACACACACACACACACACACACACACAGAACGAGACAAACATACAAACACACAGACAGACACACACACACAGTCAGACTGACAAATAGACAGTATTAAAAAAATATCAATTCCGTGATTAATCACACCTGAAGTTTCTAAGACAAACACCAAAAAAAAACCACCTCATTTTAACGATTCCATGCGAAAGATTAGCTAGATGAAGCCATATTATTGATGACCACATTTTTTGTTGTTTAACCTTTTCATTACAGTAATGTCAGCTGGGGAGAAGGCAAAAACCTCCGTACTCTCGAAACGTAGAGCAAAAAAGCCAGGTTGTCGTTAGAAAAGTCCACTCGTGATCCTCTTCTTCGTCGTTGAACGCTCGGCTAGCACTTACTGATGTCTGTTATAGGAGCCAAAATGCGTCGCGCTGCCGTGAAGCGCCTGACAAGTCAGGCCCAGCACATCTGACATCGGCGTGGGAGAGAACTGTTATATTTCAAGTCTTTCTGGAAAAAAAGTCAAGTCACGTCCAGTCAAAGTCCTAAACACTTTAATCATCCCATGAAGGGCAATTACAATACTGACAGGCAGATTGATACGCATCAAAATCTCAACGGACACAAAAAAAGCTATCTTTTATATTGGATAAAACATTTCAAAATGACTTCAAATAAAAATGTCACGAACACACACACACACAAACACACATACACACACACACACACACACACAAACACACACACGCGCGTGCGCACACACACACATACTCACACACACACACACACGCACGCACGCACACACACACACACACACACACACACACACACACACACACACACACACACACACGCACATCAATTGCGAACACAATGTTATAAAAAAAAAAATTAAACATTGACTAGAAGACATAAACACTTATTATTTACGCACGCACGCACATACCCAACACGTACACACAAAAGGCAGAAGAGCGGAACAAGAGGGTAAAAAAAAAAATAGACAAGAAGGAGGTTGGTTACATTGGGGTAAAAAGAATGAGGGAGAAACGAAGAGAGGGATAGAAAAGAGAGACTCTCTGGCACAGAAATGCCAGAAGGTGGGGATGCTGTTTGCATGGACAGGCTCCCGGCATCCCCACGGGGAAGAACTCGTGATCTGACGGTAAGCTGAGGCACGGGTTTGAGTCTCTGCTGAGCTGTTTGTATGTTGTTGTTGTTGTTGTTGTTGTTGTTGTTGTTGTTGTTGTTGTTGTTGTTGTTGTTGTTTGTTGTTGTTGTTGCTGTTGCTGTTGTTGTTGTTGTTGTTGTGCGTTCCCCAGCTTAACACTCTGGGGGTCACCCAGAATGTGCGCTCTGACTCTCTCATCTGGAAATCACTGTGAGATTGAAATTGCACACTGAATGAGAAGTTTTCTTGTACGACTGTGTTTAAGTACCTCGCCATATAGGCAGCCATACTCCGACTTCAGAGGATTTTTTTAAAGAAAAGTGCAGGTTATTATGTTAAGAGCTTGTCAAGGCTGAAAGGCAATCTCAACACACCATTTTACAACATAACAACGTTTTAGTGTAGGCCTTGGCCATTAGCTGACATCAATGACTGACACAGCTTTTGGCCTGGGCCGGGTTGTCTGTATGAAGAGACTTTTCTCTCTCTGGCGTTTTGCCGCTCTCTCTCCGCTCTGCTGCAGATACCTTCTGCTTACGAACACCGAGATTCATCCAATCCACCGTTGGCCGTCGCTCTTTCTCTGTTTCTGGTCCGGTGATCTGGAATGATCTCCTTTCTCTCCCTTCGTCAAAAGACTACTTACGACACTTTTAAATCCAGCTTCAAGACATACCTAATTCAAACCTAAGACTTTCCCCTCCTGTGTCATCTCATATCTGTCCTTGCCTTCAACAGCCGAAATCCCCTTCACCCTACCAAAGTGTACAACCTGTGTGTGTGTGTGTGTGTGTGTGTGTGTGTGTGTGTGTGTGTGTGTGTGTGTGTGTGTGTGTGTGTGTGTGTGTGTGTGTATGTGTGTGTATGTGTGCGCGCGCGTGCGTGTGTGTGTGCGCGCGCGTGCGTGCATGCTTGTGTGTGTGTGTGGTGTGTGTGTGTGTGTGTGTGTGTGTGTGTGTGTGTGTGTGTGTGTGTGTGTGTGTGTGTGTGTGTGTGTGTGTGTGTGTGTGTACATTTGAACTTGTTAACATTGTTAATTGTTATTGATTGTATGTGTAAGAATGTGTTGAATGCAAGCGCTTTTATTTGTTTTACAAGATATAGCGCTATATAAATTCCCTTCATTATTATCATTATTATTATTATCATCATCATCATCATCTTTCGGGGACATCCCTGTCCCGCTGTTGCCCCGCCTCTCCCTGTGATCTCTCTGCATGCCCAGACATTCTCTAATGCCTCGTGTTGCATCCTCAAGGTCAGAAGTCCACAGGGAGCTTATCAGTGCCAGGTCGCTGGCGTGGGGCCACCAGCCAGAGGAACCCTGCACTGCTGCCGGGTCACTTTGGTGGTGTTCAGTTATGGCTGTTCAGAGCTAACATTCGCAGGGCGCCCCTTACCTAAGCCCCATACTGACCACAGTAAATGCTTAGTCATGCAGCCAGACTGAACAAGACGCCCACCAGGGTTAGTCAGGTCACCGTAGGGCCACCAGGCAGTTGGGCCCTGCATAGCTCCTGGGTCACTTTGGGGGTGTTCAGTGGTGCCTGTTCTGAGCTAACACACGCAGGACGCCACGTACTAAAGCCCCTCCTGATGACAATGACAGCTTAGTCATGCAGCCAGACTGAGAACGATGCCCATCAGGGTTGATGACCACTACAGTGTGCCTCCTACGACTTTCTCCTGTGAACCTCCAACCCCAAAGGCTTCGACACAAACTCACCACAGGCACAGAAGTGTATGGGAAAACCAAATCTGAGCTCACCGGCAGACCAGGGCAACTGAGACCACCGAATCAGAGGCAATCTTCTTGTATTGCAAGACGATCATTGACGATGAGGATGATGTGATGCTGCTATGGAAGTGCACCTGCTTTCTTTCTTTCTGTCTTTCATTTCGAGGATAATGGAATAAGCACTCATGTGTTGTTGTTTTTACATCCAGTCTTTCTGTGCATGCGGTTTTATAAATTTTGCCATCCGTTCCCACTGGCACACAATGGCATCCTCTTTCGAAAAGTAGGACAAGGTTTTAACGTGTGTGCGAGATGTTCTGCATGCGTTCGCACACAAGACCTCGTCAACTTTTCAATCTCAGATTAAAACTATGCAGCTATATACAGATTAAAACAGGATTAAGAAAAAAACTAACTGTAGTGTCATTCCTTATAGCAACGCCCTGGCCAACCATAACAGCCAACCCTTAATGCTCAATGTTC